>ML781272.1:371478-420622 GCA_009831015.1 Picea engelmannii
AAAAATGAAGAAGACTTGAAAAACTTGAAAACTTATTGCAAGTGAATGTTATGTGTTTAAAGCAAAAGGATCAGTTTGCAACACATAAAATAAAGGATTACTTATGTAAATTACACATAGACAACAACATAATCATTGAACAACAGACATAAAACACAACAATTGATAAAGGAGTTCACCCCTCTCTTGGGATACATCTCTTGGTCCAGCTTCCAATGGATCATTATTATTAATTGCTCAAAAGTGCTCAAAAACATGTCTTATAATGCTCAAACTGACAAATCGACTGCTCCAATGGCTTCCCAGTGTCCCAAAACCCCTGTCTGGGCTCTTTCGGCACCTCAATCGGTCGAAAAATGAGAAAGATAGGCCTCCTGGAAGTCTCCTTCTCCAAGCTTGTTGTCTCTGGTTCTACAATTCGCACCCTCCTTGAATGAACCTGGCTCACACGCTCTTTTAAGCGCAAAAACCCAACACCAGGCGCAACTGCGCCAATGGTGCAAACCATAGAACGGTTAAGGGCACGCCAGCCCCTAACCGCCTCGGCACCTGGGCGTATGACCATGTGACCTCGCGCGAAATTAAAAGTGGTTAAACCGCCATAACCGTTGGAACTCCCGTGCATGGTATACCATTGGTTATATACAAAAACCCACGGGTTATGTTTCAACCCCGCGCTTATACACAATGATATATATATGTGGACATAATACAATATACAAAATATGGTTATATACCCGCGCCATTCGTTGGGCTTTACGACATGGTCACATAACATTTCAAATAACCATGGGCCGGGGTTAAGCCCCGGCCCGACCCCCGCCCATTCATACGTTGAAACGACTTTATAACATATGCGTTTGATTACATGTTAAGTCACATGTCATGGGCGCATTGGTAGGACAGTTATATAAAGGTTTACATAGTGGGGGGAAGTCCCAGGGTCGAACCCCACGGACTCCCATTACATTTTATAGAACATTATAAACCAAACAATAGGGGGGACACGTGGCACCCATGGATTGGGCCACATGTCCTCCGATCATTTGCCACCAATCGGACACGTGTCGACACCCGACTCGCCAACCACCAACCACTAAAAAACTGCCACGTCATCATCGTACGGTATGTATGGCCCTGCCACGTCAGACCGTACGGATTGTACGGAATGTACGGACAGGTACAGTCAGCACCAAATTTTTGCCTGTTTGGCTTAGCGAACAGATCGCGATATCTTCTCCATACGGAATTCGTTTGAGAAATTAAATATACCGCCGGAATCAGGAAGACGAGATGGACGCAATGGCACTGTTTTCGTCGCATTCCGAGCACTTTGAAAATTGAGCAAAATTTGATCCCCTAATCACCTGTGGGTACACCTATGGTAACTAGATGTAAATTAAGTAAGGATGATGATTCACATGATGTTGATCAAAGGTCATATCGATCAATGATAGGCAGCCTGCTGTACATCATAACATCTTGCCCAGACATAATGCATGTTGTAGGAATGGTAGGAAGATATCAAGCTGCATCTAAACAAAGTCATTTGCAAGCTGTCAAAAGGATATTCAGGTATTTGAAAGAAACAATGACTTATGGTCTGTGGTATCCCAGAAATCAAAATCTTCAGTTGACTACTTATTTAGATGCAGATTGGGCAAGCTGTGTTGATGAGAGAAAAAGCACCAGTGGAGGAGCATTCTTCCTGGGTGACTCCTTAGTAGCCCGACTTAGTAAAAAGAAAGGTTCCATTTCTTTATCAACCACAAAAGAAGAGTACATTGTTGATGCTACCTGTTGCAATCAGGTATTATGGATGATTCAAACACTTGCAGACTTGGAGGTAAAGTACACTGCACCGATCCCAATTCATTGTGATAACACTAGTGCCATTAGTGTGTCTAAAAATCTTGTCTTCCACTCCAAGACCAAGCATATTCCCATAAAATATCATTTTCTGAGAAAGCAGGACACCAATCAGATTGTTCAGGTCCATTACATTCCCACTACAGAACAAATTGCATACATCTTTACTAAACCCCTAGCCAAGACACCGTTTGAATATCTCAGATAGAAGCTGGGTGTCATCCCGTCTCACATCTAAGAGAGTCCATCATGTTAGGGGGATTCCTGTATTAGTTTCATATCTGATACCTCCTAAAATTAATGCAATAGCTCAGGGGGAGTGTGTTTTCTTTGACATTGATGTCAAAGGGGGAGAAAAGAACAGGGGTGCCTTTGTTGCCATCAATGCCAAAGGGGGAGATTGTTGGCATGTTTTAAAGACAGTGTGTGCTTGTCATTGATGGCAAGAACAGTGTGTGCATCGATGGAAAAACAGGAACAATGTAAGCTAAGGAGGATTAGCGCAGAGTCGCATGCACCGCATAGGTGTGCACCAGGGACGAGGTTAACTCATTGCCAAAGCTCAAGTGAGATAGCGTACTCAGGATCTCAGGCGGATCAGAGGTCAAGGCCTTTAACACTTATAAATTTTTCTAAGTAAGGAGGATGCGTAAGCTCAGGTAGAGAAGCGACATTGATCATTGGATCCCATTCAAAATTCTCGATGACCGTCAGATCTGAATCTAGACAGGAGGAGCGCAAAGATGGAGGACATATCTCTGGTGTTAGATCTGAGCGCAGGTTCCAACCATCGTTTGATCAGGAAGAACTTGCACATTATTTAAAGTGCAAGATCGAAGCAGTGGTCCAACTCCATTTCGGAGTTTTGGATATCGGGGTTTCGGATACCGGAAGTTGGAGTGTCAAAACACTTTGCAACAAGAATGTCGAAATCACAATATGTGAAATCATGATATGATCTGAGCTGTTGAATCAAGATCAGATCTGGACCATTAAATCATAGGACACATGGTGAAAGATCGTCATGTCGCTGACTAGAAAGTCAAAGGAATGGGGTTCCCTAACCTCTTGAATTCGCGATATGTGAAATCGTGAAACTATCTTAGCCGTCAGATCGAGGTTTTTTCTGGACCGTTGATCTAGCTCCATCTCGGAGTCTTGCCTATCGCGACTTGGAGTGATGAGAACCTCCATATAAGAGACAACGAGATGTGATATCGTGAAAAGATCAGGACCATTGGATCACAAAGAACGTGAATCGTCAATATGAGCTCCATATTGGAGCTTCGCCTATCATGACTTGGAGTGAGAAGACCCTCCATCACAGGAATCATGAGATGCAAACTCACGATGAGATCTAGACCGTCAATACACCAAGATTCTGAACCGTTGATCTAAGCTCCATCTCGGAGCTTCTCCTATCGCGACTTGGAGTGATGAGAACCTCCATCATAGGAATCACAAGATGCAAACTCACAATAAGATCCGGACCATCAATACACCAAGATTCTGGACCGTTGATCCGACTCCATTTCGGATTTTCGCGAATCGCGACTTGGAGAGGCAAGAAACATAACCACAGGAGTGTCGAAGTGACGAAACACGAAATTACCAAATGCAGTTGTTGAATAAAGGCTATGGTCACAGCCCTTCGTCACATCGACGATAGATGGAGGAAAGAGCTAGAGAAACCAAGCTCCTTTTCAGGTTTCACGACTGTGAGTGTCGAGACACTTGGTCACCCGAATGCCAAATTGTTGAATGTCGAAATGCCGAAATGAATGCAAGATTGCATGGAACCAATGCAACGGTGCAGGTGAATTTGAGCATAATCGAAGGGATAATATTGCTCCTCGCAGTGTAACTGCTAGAAACCATTGATGGTCTCTGCATGAGAATTCAAGGAGACCTCTCTGTGATAGCCAGAGAAGATGAAGAGTCTCCAAGCTTCATCCAGTGAAGGAAGATGATTCTTAGAGGGATTGACAGGTGGATGAGCATTGAAGTCTATAACTGAAAAAATAAAGGATGAGCTCGACTATGCCAGAGAAGACGAAGAGTCTCAACTGCTAGAGGGGCTGAGGAATCTCAGCAGAACACCCAGTGATGCTGGATGCGTGGTGGGAACCACCAGAGAAGATGAAGAGTTGCGACGATGATCAAGTAGATCATTTGAGATGGGGAGGAAATTGGCACGGTATGAGCATGCAGAGGAATGGAGAATATTGCATGCATAAGGTGCACATAAGCTATAAGTACATGATACAGAGAAGAGATTGGGTTGTTGTTGCTGTTGGAGTTGCTGTGGATGTTGGTGTTGAAGGTGATTCATGAATGAAGAAGGATCAGAGTGCAGCAGATGAATAGAACAGAAGAAGAACTGTGCAACGAATGGACGTGGCACACAGAGCATAAAAATCAGAAGAACAGAATGGGCTACAGATGCATGCTAGAAGACAATGAGGTAGTCTGAGTAGCAAAATCTTGTAGAACAATGATGAGACTAGTAAGCTGTTATTGAACACTATATCACTAAAATAGGTTTCAGTATTTCATATTCATATTCCAGGGTGGTTGGGAGGTGCTAGGGAGGACTGGTGTCCTTAGAGGTTCAAGTGGGTTCTTGAACACAGGGAGTTGATGCTTCCTTCTAGTTGGGGCTAGAGAAACTAGGGAGTTTGTGCTTCCTTCTAGTGGGTGCTAGAGAAAAATAAAGAGTTGATATTCTCAGCAAGTTGCATGTTGCAAAACAGAGGTTGTAGCCTCACAATGAGTTGGTGCTCATATGTATGATAATGTAAAGAATGTAAATAATACCTATCATATAAAGAAGAAGAGGTTTTTACCCTGTATGGGTTTCCTTGGGAAATATCTGTCTCTGTGTTTCTCATATATGTGACTGATGCTGAATGTGCCATTGTTTATTTCCCTGCATTATTGTGATCATCATTGAGTGCCTTAAAAAGATTTTAAAAGAAGCATAATTGTTTAAGCAGTGTAACAACTGATTCACCACCCCCTCTCAGTTGTCTAACATATAATATCCTCTCTCTTTTATGCAACAAATCTCCAACAAATATGGTTTTCCTAGGGTTTCCTTCTTAACACCTACCTAGTGCTTGTGGTTTCTATGCTTATTTTGACATGCCTCTGCTGGACGACAAAGGTTGGATTCCCTTCAAAGGTATGCGTTTTACTCCATTTTAAATATAAAACTCCATTATCTCTTGCGTAGATTATATTTCTCTGAACACCAAGTTTCTCATACGATACATGTTCGTGCCACTGTTAAATGGGACTTTCATTTGTGAGAATGGTTGAAGTTGCATATGGTTGGGTCACAGTTGGTATTATATTCTCTCCAAGTGCCTCCCTAAATACAAATTCTTCTTCCGATTTATGGAAAAGAAAGTCCCATCCCCATTACAAATTCCTGTGCACGGCAATAGTAAATCTAATCGAGCCTTGAGCAAGTGTATGAGTATTATTTGTTGAGGTTAAAGAAGGCGGTGTTGAAAAACTACCTATACAGAAATAGGAAAATAGAGTAGACACAGAGCATAAGACAAAAAGGAGTGTGCAGAGCGCACTTTGTGTTAGGAAAAAAGCTGGAACATATAGCTGGAAACGTAACAAACAATCAAGAACAAGAAAGGATCAAACAACACACTGATACAACTGTCCACAAGAGCTGGAAGTGTATAGTCATATTCAAGTGTTGTTGTCGGAAATCAAACATGGTGTTTCCCAATGTATTTGTAAAGATGTCTTGAGTTGATCACATGAGCCAAAAAAATTTAGAGCTATTTCACCATTGTTGACAAGATTTCATATGAAGTGATAGCGAGTGTCATGTGAAGCTCGACATACTTTTCTTTTGCAGAAGATATGGAGACAATGGGTTGCTTCTTTAATTCCCAAGAAATCAGATTCATGACCAAGTGAAAAGCATATCCTGAAGTGTTTTCTTAGGTCATCTAGGTTGTCCTGTCTTTGTAGCCAGAAATATGATCATCTTCATATTGAGTGTACCATAATCCAAAATTGATTGTGCATGCAACATATCTTAGAATCCTTTTGGCCATTTTCAAATGAGAATCTTTGGGAGATTCCATGAACCTAGAAACAAAGAGCATACATAATATCAGGTCTAGTAGCTATAAGATACACCATGATTCCTACTAAACTTTAATATAAAGTAGAATCTATGGTAGGGCCTTCATCTTTCTTTATCAATTTTGTGCCTAGGGGTATAGTAGTTTCTGTTGGATTGTAGTCTTCCATGCAAAATATTTTGATGATGTCTATGGCATACTTGTGTTGACAGATAAAAATGCCTTTGGATGATTGATCAACCTCAATCCCCAAAAAATATTTCATTATGCCAAGATATATCATCTCAAATTCAGATTGCATTGCATGCTTAAAACTATCTAACTGAATATTTCCAGTGTATATGATACCATCAACATACATGCATACAATCAAAATTTTACCTTGTTGATTTGTTTTGGTGTAGAGAGTTGGATCATTTGGCTTCTACTGAAACCAATCTTGAGAAGGTAAGCATCAATTATGTTGTACCAAGATCTTGGAGCTTGCTTCAATCCATAGAAGGCTTTCTTCAACTGGTACACTTTGGTTGGGTGCTCTTTCACTTCAAATCTTGGTGGATGATCCACATATACTTCTTATTCTAGGACACCATTCAATAAAGTTTATTTGACAACCCTTTGGTATACTTTCCATTTTTTTTGAGTTGTTATGGCTAGAAGGGTTCTTACAGTATCCAACCTTGCTACTGGAGCAAATGTTTCACCATAATCAATGCCTAGTTGCTGAGAGAATCCTTTTGGAAAAAGTCTTTCTTTGTGTTTTTCAATTTGTCCATTTTCATTAAGTTTAGTCTTATAAAACCATTTGACACCAATGTTGGTCTTATGCCTTTGCATATCAACAAGATCACATGTCGTGTTCTTCTCAACAGAGTCAATTTCTTTGTTCATGGCTTCAACACAATGTGGCTCTTTAGCTGCCTCTTTAAAAGATGTGGGTTGACATGATAATAATGCCAAAACAAAATTGTTGATTAATATCATCCAACTGTTGATGTATCTATTTCAAGCATCGAGTTCATTGATTATGGAAAGATGAATTTATGCTTGAAGAAGAGTTTCTTTGGGAGTTCTCAGGATTTCCTTGTACCTGCAATAGTGGAAGGATAGGATGATGTGTTTGTTTTCCTAAATTTTCTATGTGTTCAAGAAGTGGCAACAATGGATTTTGGTTGTCCATAGGGATATTTTCAAACTCACTGCAGCATTGATTTTCAAGAAATTTTACATCTTTGCTGAGAATAAGTTTATTGGAAATCAGATTGTACAAACGATAAGCTTTAGATGTCTCACTCTAGCAAAAAGAAATGCATTTTTCACTTCGATCATCAAGATTCTTCCTCAATTTGGAAGATATGTGAGCGAATACAATGCAACCAAAGGTTTTAAGATGAACAACATTTAGTTTTGTCCCATTCCATGCTTCTTGAGGGACCTTCATTTTCATATTTTTGGTTGGAGATCGATTCAGGATATAGACTGAACATGCTACAGCTTCATCCGAAAAGAAATTTGACAAACATTTCTCTTTGAGCAGGCTCCTTGCCATGTTCATTATAGTCTTATTTTTCCTCTCAACCACTCCATTTTGTTGTGGAGTATACTTGGTTATGGTTTGCATGATGATGCCTTGTGACTTGCAAAAATGTGCAAATTATTTGGAGCAATACTCACCTCCTCCATATGATTTGAGTATTTTGACATACTTCCCGCTCTATTTTTCATCTTCATCCTTGAACTCCTTGAACTTTGTGAAGGTTTCAGACTTGTGTTTGAGGAAATATATCCATATTTTCATGCTAAATCGTCAATAAATATTAGAAAAAAAAATCTTCCACCTAGTGACTTTGTTTGCATTGGTCCACATTGTTAAGTTTTAGTGTTGTTGTTACATTATTTTCAATTTACTAGAGCATTCAATACATTTCAAAAACAACTTCATAAGGAGGATCACTGAAAGAAACACAATCACAAGGTACACAACATTTTATCCTTGGAAACCCTCATGGGGAGAAAAGTCAACAAAAACTTCCTCAATAATAGATTTCCAATACAATGCCAAGACTAAGACCAAATCACCAAGAATAACCTAGGACTAAGCATACACTTCTCTTCTCCTTCTTGCAATTGTAGCTTCCTTCAAAAGATGTGCACCAGAAGTGTGAGTGAGTAAGTGTACAAATGAGGTGCCATCCTCACTTAGAAATACTAGTGAGGAGGTGTTAGGGTTATGTCTCTTCACTTAGTAGGGCCGACTTCTTCTAAGAGTGGTTAAAACCACTTTATAAAACCTAGGGTTTGTATTTACAAATACCACCATATAAATATGGTTTGATCAATCCACAAAAGGGGATTTGGTCTTATACAATACTCGACATGATCAATCCACAAAAGGGGATTTGATCTATAAGATAATAACTCAAATATAATTAGAATATTTTTTGAAGTTACAATATTTCAACATTCCACCTTAACGAGAAGGGTATTATACTAACATAAACCAATACAACATCATTATGAGAGAGAGGGGAACAACATCATCAACATCTGGAACATTGACTCACATATCTACAAATCATCGAAAGTTTTTCTCATCATCAATATCATCATCGTTCATAGCATGGACCTAGAGTAGCATCATCATCATCAACAACATGAAGCTAAAACATCAACACCAATAGCATGAAGCTTAGAACAATAATCTCACCAACTCAAGGTTGGTACAACATCATTAACTACACGAGGTTGAAATAACACCATTAACAACATGAGGTTGGAACAACATCATCAACACGAGGCTAAGACAACAACATCATTAGCACGAGGCTGAGACAACAACAACATCATCATCATATGGCAATAGAATGAGGCAGGTGCAACAACAACAATTTGTGGTGCTCTAACAGACCATCCTTACTAGACCTTCGCGATCTTCCCAAGAATCATAAGATTCCGTAGGAGATAAAAATCCTAATGGAGCTACCACATGGTACTTTGACAGACTATCCTTACTGCACCTTCGGGATCTACCTAGGAATCAAAATATTCCCTAGGATATATAATCATAATGGAGCTACCACTACTGACGACAACTAACATATGCATGCACAGGTACTTTGAAAGATCATCCTTACTGGACCTTCAGTATCTGTCTAGGGATGATCAATCCCCTAGGATATAAAATCCTAACCGAGCTACCCGTTGTTGGTCAGGATACCATAGTATCATCAACATCACTCCCCCTTTCGAGGAAGCTCCTTTCGGAAAACACCAATATTGTCTCAAAATTAGCCAAACTTTACATGAGACAGAGGCTTTCTCAACACATCTGCAACCTGCTAATTTGTGCCAACATATTGGAGCTTTATAGGTCCTCTTTGCACCATATCATGAATGTAGTGATACTAGATCTCTATGTTCTTGAACTTATCATGGAACATTGGGTTCTTCGTCATCTTTATACAACTCTGGTTATCACATAGAATCACAATGGATTCCATCTCTAGATCAAACATACATGCCAAAAAATTTCAAAGCCATATGGCTTCATAATTGGCAGAACATACTGTAATGTATTCTGCTTCCGTTGTGCTAAGAGATATATTGGATTTATTCCTACTTTTCCATGAAGTCATGGCTGACCCCATACTGAAAAAACATCTTGAATTTCTTTTTCTATCAGAAGAACTTCCATCCCAATCCGAATTAGTATAACCATATAGTCTAAAGTCATGATCTTCAGTATAACAGAGACCATAATCCAATGTACCCTTAAGGTATCTCATCACAGGGTTTGCAACTACAAGGTGAACATTCCTTGAGTCTACCAGATACTAACTCAAGGTGTTCATAGAAAAGCATATATTTGGACTTGTATTCGTCAGATACATCAACAAACCAATAATTTGTCTATATAGAGTAGCATCAACCAATTTTGATGAAGTATCAACCAGGAGCTTCAACTTTGTGTCCATGGGTTTCTTCATGGATTTACATTCCAACATGTCAAATCTCTTAAGTATTTCAACTACATACTTCCCTTGGTTAAGGAATATCTTCTCTGGTATTTGCCAAACTTCAAACCTAAGAAATAATGCACTAGGCATAGGTCTTTCATCTCGAACTATGCAACGAGATTCTTATTTCAACCTATGATGACATTTTCTTCTCCAGTCAGCAATAAATCATCCACATATAGTAATAATATAATTGTCTCAACATTCATAACCTTCAAGTAAAGGTTAAAATCATCTTTACTCTTGGTAAATCCCATGCTCGTCAGGAAACTATCAATTCTGCCATACCAAGCTCTAAGAGCTTGCTTCAACTCATAAAGAGTTTTCTTCAACCTGCAAACATGAGTCTTCTTATCTTGAACTTCAAAACGAAAAGTTCACATCACATTATACCAACCTAGTACACTTGCTCAGCTGCAACTCAATCTGCACAATCATGTGCTAGCTCTATGTGAGTTCTACAAAGCACTATCTGTCTTACTTCATGAGAGTATGTCCTCTAATCTCTCTACAATTGTTCCTTTTGGACACGGGACACTGCAGCTGCAGCTGCTATTGAAGTTGATAATGACTGTTCTATTCTCACTATAGTTGTTGAACTCAGAGAGTAGCTCCTTTATTCTATTATGGAAACAACTTCATCTGAGAGTGGTTCAATAACTGATATTAAAGGTAGATTTTCCTCTTTCATGGAGGTAAATAAATCTCAAATATAAGGATTGCCCCCCGTGAATCTTATACTATATCAAAATCATGGTTATTCTGGTTGTTTTCACGAATACTAGAACTATTTACTGGAGTAAGTTTCTTATCAGATTCTTCTCCCTCTTGCTGGAAGAATCCTCTGGACACAAATAAATATTTGTACATATTTATGCTATTATATGAAACATGCTTAATCTATTAGATCAATATTGGAAGTCACCACTTGACTTCCCTTCTAGTCTCAATGAAAAATCTATATCTCAGTCCTTCTGACTGGCTTCCTCCTTTATTATTGAAACAAGGGAATCTTCCCAGGAGATTTCAGTTTTCCTAGAACTCTCTGAAGCTACAATCTAGTCTTCTCAAGTCATGGAATATGTCTATCAATCCTAGAAGATGTCATATTTTCCGATTTGATCCTTTATGAGATCAAGCTTACTCTGAGTCTTGATTTATTTTGAGTATACAAAAACTTCATAGTATCTACGAGATATACTTGGTGTTGAGTACAAAGTCTTAGTATGAAAAGTTGAGTCATACATCAAAATAATTTTTCTTTTTATCACATATAATATGTTGTCTCATGAAACCGTCACTATATCTCCCTCAGGGTTATCACCTGTGACCTACTCAAAACATGAACAACAAGGGAGAAACAACAAACAAGAATAATACCCTTTATAATAATAAAACAATAGCAAGAACAATCATCACAATATCTCTTTTAGAGCTATCACTTGTGACCTGCCTAAAACAAGGGTCAAAAGTAAGAAGTATAATAATAATGAATGAGAGCAACACTCTTCTAGTGTTGTGATTAATCATTCCTCCTCGAAACAAAACAAGAATTTTCTCCTAGAGGAGATGTTAGTTATATCTGGTAATAAGAATTTATCTCAATATGCTCACATGCTACCAAGTATAATACTTTTCAAAGATTGTTATCTCAACTATAGTGTTTGCTTCAAAATTTGAATCTTATCAACTTAATCAATCAAAACCTGGAACCTGAAATCTTTGTCCGTAAGAATGATTGTTGTTTCTTTTCTTCCTAGTCTCCTTCACTCAAGATCAAAAGTATTCTCTTCAACCTGTCCTCTATATTGAGATAATATGCTTTCTTGATAGAAATCTAAGTTAGAGAATAAAATCTATAATCTCAACTTCAATCAATCTAATACATTGACTTTAATTTTGACCAATGGTTAGTATGATAGTCATAACTTCAACATACAACCTATATGTTCATAATGTCATAAAAAATGGATGCATATCAATATAATCAAACCTCGGGTGCATTATTCCTCTGAATGTGTTGGATCTGCGATTCCTCTCGATCTACGATTGTTGTTTAGACAAAATATCCTTTCTCCTACAAATACCCTTTAGAATAATGATACAGTTTGAACATATGTAAGAACATACCTCTTACAGTATCGGTAGGTAGTGGAACCATCCAACAACAGTGGTAAATAACAAACCTTTAAAACTTCAAAGGTTCTTCAAATTGTAACTTAAAGTTAGTTGGATATTTTCAAGGGTAAGGCACATTAGGACAATAAAATTCAGTCCCAATACTTCACAAAAACTTTCACTACAACCGGTATTGCAACTAGTGTTGGCACTGCAAGTGGTGTTGCAACTGGCATGAAGGAACTAGTACTGCAACTAGAAATGATACTCCAACTGTAACTACAACTCGTACTGCAACTACAACTTAGGGTTTTATGAGGAAATCGTAATTTCTCAAGCTTCAGATTTTTTAATTCTGATCCACGGACTAGATGCGATGGGCTGAGGCGAGTTTGCTGCAGTTGATTGTTTCAAAAAATTCCAAGTTTTACCCCTTGAAACTTGACCTGTGCAAATATGGACTGGTACTTCTAGCACTGGTTTGGGTTTCCTGGTTTTCTGGTTTTCTCGTACCAATCAAAACTAGGGTTTGAATTTTCAGAGAAACTTTCCACTGAAAAGGTGCACTCAAGCTTCCAAAGGATGTGCTAGGGTAGGGTGCACTTCCTTAAATAGTTTTTGGTCAGAAATTCCTCTCCAATAAAAATCCCTAATTTCCTTGTACGACAACCGTGACATTTTTAGATACCTAGTTAAAGGTGCTCTATTCAATCAAGCTCTAATATCATGTTAAGTTTTAATGGTGTTATTAAGTTATTTTCAATTTACTATAGTATTCAATGCATTTCCAAAACAACATCATAAGGAGGATCACTGAAAGAAACACAATCACAAGGTACATAACATTTTATCCTAGGAAACCCTCATGGGGGAGAAAACCAAACAAAAAATTCCTCAATAATAGATTTCCAATATAATGCCACGACTAAGATAAAACCACAAAGAATAACCTAGCACTGAGCATATGCCTCTCTTCTCCTTCTTGCAACTGTAAATTCCTTCAAAATATGTGCACTAGAAGTGTAAGTGAGTGAGTGTACAAATGAGGTGTCATCATCACTTATAAATACTAGTGAGGAGGTGTTAGGGTTATGTATCTTCCCTTAGTAGGGTCGACTTCTTCCAAGAGTGGTTAAAACCACTTTATAAACCCTAGGGGTCATCTTTGCAAATACCACCATATAAATATGGTTTGACCAATCTACAAAAGGGGATTTGGTCTTATACAAGACACGACATGATCAATCCACAAAAGGGGATTTGATCTATAAGATAATAACTCAAATATAATCGAAATATTTTTCGAAGTTACAATATTTCAACACACATAGGTAAGTCTGAACTAGTTGTAGGTGTCGTTTGGTTTGATTGGAGGATTGTGGAAAACTATCTCTCTTATGTTTACCACGAATGCAAGACTCACATGGGGGATTTTGTTCTTTGAAAATAGGTAGACCTTTGACCATGGAGTTGTTATGCAAGAAAGTTAGACACTGAAAGTGTAGATGTCCAAATCTTGCATGCCATAACATAATTTCATTAGGGGTGGATGCAGTTTGAGCATATTGTGGGGTCAGATTTGCAGTTCTAAGAGTGAGGGGAAACAACCTAGTCCTAGTCATATGGATTTCAGAAATCAATTTTATGCTAGGAGGTTTGTCATAGATCCTACATGATGATCCTTCAAAAAGTACTTTATAGCAATGTTCCATTAGTTTTCCTACACTAAGAAAGTTATGTTTCATATCTGGAACATGATAGACATCATGCATGTATTTCTTTACATCTTGTTTAGTCAAAACAAGGACAATTTTTTTGCCTTGGAATTTGACGAAAGAGTCATCTCCAAGTGTGATATCAGACGAAAAATAAATAACCAATGCATGAAATTAAATCTTTGTTACCTGTCATGTGATTGTTGCATACATTGTCCAACAACTAGAGGTCCTTTTGTTGTTCTTTAGACTTGTGGCAAGAGAGAAACATCCCATCTGAGGTTTCTCCTTCATTATTTGAAACATGTGCTCTACCTGAGTTATGAGCTACTTACTTGGTCCTACATTCAGATTCATAATGTCCATACCTTTTCCGGCAGTAGCATTATATGTTGGCTTTGTCATTGTATTTCCTTCCCCTTCCTCTTTGTTGCTCGAATTGTTGATTCTGATGTGTGTGGCCTTCATCTGAGTGGTGGTTGTTGGGGCTTCTCCATCTATTACCTCTTCCTCTGAAGGAGAATTGGGTCTTGAAGGCATGGGCCATTGACTCATCTTTCATATTGAGTATGGTCTCATGTGAGAGCAGAGAAACCATTAGTTCATCTGTTGAAAAATTGGACAGATTCTCTGACTCGATCATCTTTAAAGTCTCAAAGTGTGTCCTCAAGGTCTACAACTTGACTGTTCTCATCTTTTCATTTCCATGGTAGTTTGTACTAAGAATGTCCCAGACCTGTTTTGAGGTAACATCACCTGTGATCTTTGAGAATATAGAGTCATCTACTGAGTTCTAAATCCATAATTTCGCCTTATTCTCTCTTTTCCTCTATTCTGCCTGAGCATTTATTTGTTGATTGGTCATGGCAGCCAGATTTGTTGGATATGGTTTCACATAGACATCATCCATTGAATCCCAACACTCATGCTTGTAATAAGGATCTCATTCCGAGAGACCAAAATTCATAATTCTTGCCAAGTAAAATTGGCCCTTGTGATGGATCTAAATTGTTAGAGGTGGCCATTTTTAGTAGAAAAAATCTGAATAGTAAAAAAAATGTAAGTAATTTTGGTGCACTTCCTAAGGGTTGAATTTTTTTTTTACCAACGATGAAGAAAACCCCTTGTATAATTTCAATCCAAAAAACAGTATCAGTCTATTTGACTGATTTTATGAAGAAACTCACCATAAAAAGAATATTGTGCAACAAAGAAATCGAACAAGAGGCCCACGACCACGATCAGAGTGTAAATCCGCAAGTCGCTATTCCTTGTCCCTTGTGGTGCAAGATCTTGTGGTCATGGCATCGCCCATCGAAGCGAGGTTGTCGATCCTTCCCTTGAGCATCAGAGTCTTGGGTTTGGTTTACAAAGAATAGATTTCCACTTGTTTCTCGGTCTTGGTCTACACCTTTGAAATTGGGTTGTAATGTTTCACTTTAGTAAAACATAAAAAAAAATTGATCAACTCATATCAATTGACTGCATATCTAGTGCTATATACCATGGCGTTGATGCCTCGAAAGGTATAATAACATAGTTAAGGTATAATAATATAGTTAAAAAGGATAAAAAGTTGCAAGAAAGAGATGCAATTGAGACGAAATCCATACATACAGCTTCTTATGACACCACCTATTAGTTAAAAGTTTACCAAAAATTTGTGAGTGTTTTTTTAATGTATCACATAATAAATCAATTTTATATATGTATTTTAATTATTTAAAAATACTTATGTAATATTTCATTGTCTATTGAATTAGACCCCTTATTGCCGAGGCTGTCAATGTCTCCAAATTAACGTGATTTTAATGATTAAATGTTTTATCAAGCGTTTTCCTTTACATTATTAGTTGTTAATTGAGGGATTAAAATGTGAATTTACTCTTCCCACATGTGTGCACTGACCATATAAATAGCACAGTGGCTAACTCGCAGCTGGTGAAATCCAATAGGTATTACTGGCCACAGGTGAAACCATCTCACATGGTAATGGGTAAAATCCCCAAGCAGTAAAAAATAATTGATGCAGTAAAAAAAGTGACGGGTGTTATAAAAGTGACGGGCATATTACATTGAAGGCTTCCTTCCTTGTTTAACATAAAGTCAACTTCATTAAGGGATATATATATTTATATTTTACATCTTCACAAATTTGCTAACACAAAGGTTGGCATTTCCTAAGAATATTGGCTCTGATTTGAGCAACCGTCATAGTATTGACGGTTGGCAATTTGGTCTTAAAAACTATGCTATGATATTTACGGTTATCATATATATATATATATATATATATATATATATATATATATATATATATATTTATATATATATATATATAATTGTATTAAGTAATGAATGAAATTTAGTTATTATATAATATTAAAATTTAAATATTAAAAAATAATATTTAAATTATAATATTAAAAAAATGATAACATGTAAAGTAGAACGTAAAGTTTCAATGTTTCTTTTTATCAGAGACGTTTAAAACATAAAAATGATAAAATGGTAGTAAAAGAATTAGGCATGTCCTATTCATATGGATGGATAGAAGGGTATAATAAATAATATGATTTAAATATTATATATATATATTTAAATAGGAATTAATTATTAGAAAATATAAAAATGATAAAATGATAGTAAAAGACATAGGCATGTCCTACTTCATATAGATAATATATATGATTTATGAATTTTTTATATCTTTTTCTTAATATGGATTAGATATTAGATTTACTTGTTTCTTTGTTTGATCTCTTTCCAAATTTGAAATACTTTATTTGAAACTGTTAAATATTAATTATGAATTAAACACAAAGCATTTAAATCATTTTTTTATTAATAGTATGAATTTAAATTTAAGTTGAGTTATTAGAAAAATATGAAATTGAATTCATAATACAAATTTGTTTTTATAAATGTGGTATTTTGGAGAAAGTATCAACGATTTACTCTCTTTATTTTTTAGTGTTTTTTTAGTCTCTAGCAAAGCCAAAAAAATGGTGTTTCCCTTGTATTCCTCTTTGCACATGATTTGACTATTACATTTAGTCACATCTCTTTCAATAGACATGGCACGCTCCAAAGACACTTTCGCAAAGGACACCTTACTTGTAGAAGAACAAATGCAATTATTTTAGCAACAATAATAATGATTCTACATTAGAATCAACTACTCCAAAGTCAATAAAATTTTGTTTCCCTTGTATTCCTCTTTGCACATGACTTGACTCTTACATTTAGTCACATCTCTTTTAGTAGACATGGCACGCTCCAAAGACACTCCCACAAAGGACACCTCACTTGTAGAAGAACAAATGCAATTCTTTCAGCAACAATAATGAATTATTCAACATTAGAATCAACTACTCCAACAACATGCCCAGGTGATCAGTGTGTTGGATATGGAGGTCGTATATATGAAGCTAAATAAGTCCACACCTATGCCACCACTTGGTCTACACTTGGACCCTAAAGTGACTCTTCCATTGTTTGCTTGTGATTTTGATAGTGAGTAAGTGAAATCCAAGATCCAAGCATTCTCCATTTATTTCATATATCAATTTGCATAGAAATAATGTGATAAAGTCACATCAGCTGGTTTTCATCCTTATGCCCTTGACTACTGAATGGTGGGAGAATATCAAACAATCATGTAGTATATATGTCTTTATTTTCATGGAACTTAATGGAAATGTTGTCTACTAGGCTTCTAGTGCTATCCTCATTTAAGATAACTTTTTCATATCCCTTTGCAACACATTTATCCATTAGGATGCATGGAAGATTTAAGGGCACAATGACTCTACGATAGGAATTCTACCAACTAGACTATTGAGTAACGCATTGCCATATTCTACAATATCTAATTGTATTTTTCCATCTCTAATTTAGAAAAGGTAAATATCATTAAATTAATTATTGGTTTATTTCCTACTCTCTGTTATGAAGTTTCTTTGGTGTAAAATACATTTTTTTCCATGGACTTTCAAAATATTGTTACTGTTGAAAAGAAATTGCATAAATGTCTAGTCTCCTTCCCTTATCAAACTTGGCCTTCCAAAACTCCCATGAAATCCCCCATGGATGGAACATCCCCACTGCCCACATACCAATACTACAGATATCATCAATCAACCTCTCACAACACAATTTTTTCCGTGGCATTCATCACCAAGAATCAGTCAAACCATTATTTTCTGAGGAAACACTCCCTTCCAAAGATGTCATCAATATTCCCATCTCACCACCCCTAATCCTAATCTTCTCCTGACAACTCAACCTTTTTCCAAAAACATCATGTGCCACCCTCATTACTCACAATTATCAAGTGAAAGATTACATGGTACAACAAATCATCGAAAATGACAACTAAAATAATTTCTCCTTCACTACCCTTGGGAAACAGGCGATTCTATTGGTCACTCCTCACCCTCACCATTACCATATTATCTAGGTCAATCACTGGGATTAGTTTTTTTTGTTCATGTAGTAATATATTTTTACTTTTTCTATTGGTTCCCATTTCCATGATTCCATTATATGTGATGCCATCCCTTTAGAGTGTGTAAATTTTACACTAGGGGTTCCTTATTGGTGTGCACACTTCACCAAATATGATTCTCACACAAAATTACATACTCTCACTAAGGAACATCATACATATAACTTTTATTCCCTTGTTGTGTCCATGCCTTAACCTCTCTCTTATAACAATGTGGTATGCAAACCCACCCTTCATAAATTCTTAGATATCAGTATAATATGTGAAACCTAAGCAGATGAGACTTCTCCACCACCAAGAACCTTGGACCCTACCTTCACTAAATACTATTTTTTTTTTTATGGAAGCCAAGTCCTAGATAGCTCCACATACTCTCAAACATAACCTCATGCTAATCCTAGGTACTTCCCTTCTAACTTTTCCTACTTCTAATTTGGGCTTTGTCAAGAACATGGAATTTGAAAAACAAATTTAAACACTTATAAGTATATGCACAATCCATCCAAACTCTTCACTTAGTGGAACACTAACCTTTATTATCCTTCAACAAGAGTCAAATAAATGGTAGTTAGTTATTAATTATTTGGATCATATTTTCATCTTGGGGGAAGACCATGTCCTCCATCTATATTATGCTCTTGATATTTTGAATACTAAAAAAATTGGGGGAAATATCAATAAGTTTGTGTTTGATCAACAATAAAAAAAAAATTATCATTTAATAACACAAAACAATATGTAATATGTCAATTTACCACATATTGGTTGTTTGTTTGCTAATCATTAAACTAATACTAATAAAATTGGGATGAATTGCAAATATATTTTGTTGAAAGTGACTAGATTGATTCCAATGTTGTAGTGCCCTATTTGTTTTTACTTTTTTGATAGATTGGAATTTACTATTTGAGGGAATTTAGTTTACAAAGATGACCCAATTTATTGAAATGTGTTATAATGATAAAACATAAACTCTTTTGATTATTATGAGTAGATTTAATTGATGTAATGGTAATTTTGAACATATTTTATTTGCATGCTGATGCAAAACATGTTTGAACAAATATACATGGATATGATGTAACCGACGTTGTTAGTTCACATGATTATGATATATTGAAGTGAATCTATTTTAGATACAATTATATCATATGTTATTGATGGTTTGACAAGTGTGACAGGGAAGTCATAGGTATACATTGGTGTTGAATTGTGTTAACACTTTATGGACTCTAGATTGAGTCAAAGTATTATATTATGTTATGATACTAATGATACACTTTATGTTGGATTACTAAGAGGGGGGGCTGAATCAGTAATAGAGAAATTTAATCATTTTTTAGCATAAAATGAATGTGTGATATTAATGTAGCATTATCATCCAATAGTTCCAGAGTAAATAAACAATGAACAAATGAGAAATTACACACATACACAACACACTCGCATTTTACGTGGAAATCCAAAGCGGGATAAAACCAATTTTTTTTTTTCTTTTATGTCTTTAAGAATTACATTCATTGGAAGCACCAACTTCCTTTGTTTTCCAACTGCATCTAGAAGGAGGCTCCAAACTCCTAGTTTCTCAGGCTATAACTTGAGGAAATCTCCAACTCCCTAATTCTCTCGCTACAACCAGAAGGAGGCTACAACCCCCTATGTTTTTCGACTACAACCAAAATGTGTCTACAACCACCTGTCCTTGCCCCATCCAACCACCCTGACGTAGAAGTAGAATGATGGAACCATTGTGACACTATCACTTTGAGATATACTGTTGTAAACCTGTACCAATCAACCTATAATCAACCTGCAACAACCTGTACTAGTAATCTATGCCAACATGTACCATACATCAACCTGTACCTCAAACTATACCATAAACAAATGCATCAACCATGCACCAAACCTATCACAATAACCTGTTCAAACAGCCCGTAATCAACCTGTACCATAAACAACTACATCAACCATGCATCAACCTGTACCTCAATCTGTACAATTAACAAATGCATCAACCATGCACCAAATATTTACCAATCATGCATCAAATACAAAAAAACTATGACTCATCATGATGTACCAACATCATCAACTATACACCTCATGTATGTGCCAACTCATCAACTACTTGTCTCAACCATGTAGCCAACATGTACCTCAACCAAAAGACTAATCATCCAAATATGATCTGATCAAATATACCTCAAACACTATACCAAAAGTTTGTACTTCAAACCATGTGCTAGAACCTCACTGTTATACAACCTCTATCTGTACTAATAACTTCAGCAACATACCTCAACCAAAACCCCTTAAACATGAACCAATATTAAACTTCAGTAGATTTGCCTCAGATCAACTCTACAGCAAGCCATAAATTCCCAAGAGGGAATCAAACATATTTACAAGGAAAACCCTCAACTTGATTCATAAATTCAACACTACACATATGAGAACCATACCTTTTTATTTTTTGTAGCGTTCTCTTGCTGCGATTTTTCTACCGCGAATCCACTACCATGATTTTTATGCCGCATTTTTTCTGCTGCAGTTTTTCTGCCACACTTTTCGTGCCGTGATTTTTCTGCCGCACTTTTTCTGCCGCACTTTTCCTACCACACATTTTCTGCTGCACTTTTCCTACCACATTTTTTGTTCTATAGTTTGCCTGCCGCACTTTTTTTTCCATAGACTTCCTACCGCACTTTTTCTGCCGCACTTTTCCTGTCACACTTTTTCCACCACAGTTTTCTTGCCGCACTTTTTCCGCACTTTTATTTCCACACTTTTTCTACCACACTTATTTTTCCACACTTATTTTTCCGCACTTTTCCTTCCTTACTTTTTCTGCTTCATTTTTTCTCTATCAATAATACCTGCCCAAATAACCTTTCACAAACATAGATATTCAATGATATTCACGTGTTTTTTTAATGAGAGACCATTGCATCTTATTTATACTTATATGTAGCTTCCTCAAGGGGTTACCTTTTAATCATCTTAACCCACTTTCCTTATTTTAGGTTTAACACACTTATAACCACTTGTCCACTTAACTTAACCACTTTCCACAATTAGTAAGTTCTCCATTAATTTATTATTTAAATAATTTATTTTGCATCCTCTTTGACTTATAATACACTCATCACTTCACTTTATTATTTAAATAATTTCTTCTTTGCAAACACTTTGACTACTTTGACCTTCCGGGGCTTTTAGATGACTCATGAGGGTTCTCTAACATCACATGTCCATAACTATCTAACTGTGAGGATTTATGTGATATTCCACATACCACCAGAAATGACATGAAATGTACTATCCATCTAGAATAGTCTTTCCTGCAAATATATCAAAATTCATACCATTATCCATCAAATGAACTTGGGTTCATTACACAAACCTTTGTGCTAGAGGAATTTATTCAAGGGTTGACATCAATGCAACCAACCCAAATAATCAACAATCCCCCCCTTTAGCACTGATGGCAACACTCTGATGAAATATTGAATTCAGGTCATGCAATACTGAAGTCAGATCACTCATGCTCTTCCTGTGATCATTGCTCCCCCTGGAACCATGCCATTGTGCTCTCAATCTGATAAATATCTCCCCCGTTGTCATCAATGGAAAACGTATCTTTCCATCCAGGGCTGCTCCCCCTAACTAAACTGTCCATGGGGATACTCCCCTTGACTGAAATCTTCCTGAAACTGATCTCCCAACCTGAACTGACTTATTTATGCTACTTCCTCATGTAAATCTAAGACATATAAGATAAGAATTCAAAATAATTCATTTTGGTGTAGAAATTACTCGGAGTCTCTGGCAAAGATACTCAAAGGCTTCCCATGGAAGTGGTTTTGTAATTATGTCTTCCACTTGTTCTTTTTTGCCCACATATTCAACTATGATGTTCTTCCCTGCAACCTATTACTGTAGAAAGTGATACTTTATTGGAATCTTCTTCATCTTGGAGTGCATCACCAGGTTCTTTGAGACACTGATGGTTCTTGTATTATCACAATAGATTGGAATGGGCTCATCATACTCAACCTATATATCTTTCAGAGTTTGTTTCATCCATAGAACCTGTGTACAACATGGTGTTGCTACAATATACTCTACTTTGGTTGTAGATAAGGATATTGATGATTGTTTCTTTCTTAACCATGATACTAAAAACTCACCCAAGTAGAAAACTACTCCACTGGTGCTTCATTGGTCATCAACGCAGCCTTTCCAATCTGCATCTATGTAGGCAATAAGTGATAGATCCTTTCCTTTCGGATACCATTTTTTACTGTTATTACACGTGATTCCTTTGGTGCTGCTTGAAATCGTGCCATTTGTCCAACTGTCTGCATTACATCTAGTATGAATGTTGTCACATATAGTAAGATACCAATCATTGACACGTATTTCCTCTGGTCTATAGACTTTGAATCATCATCTTTTCTTAACTTGCAATCGGTTTGCATAGGAGTGGTAACTAGTTTGCAATATTCCATTCCGAACTTCTTTAACATTTCTCTGATATACTTAGCTTGAGAAATAAAAATTCCTTGGTTTCTTTGACGTATCTAAAGACCCAGGAAGAAGGATAGTTCTTTGAGTAATGAAATTTCAAATTCATTCTACATATCCTTTGGAAATTCATTTCTTAATCTGTCATCGTTGCTTCCAAAAATAATATCATCAACACAAACTTCAATTGATAAAATACTATCTTGAGTTACCTTGATATAGAGGTTGATGTCTTCACTTCCTTTTCTAAACCCTGGATGTTGTACATATTTATCCAGTCTAGGGTACCATGCTCTAGGAGCATGTTTTAGACCATACAAGGCCTTCTTCAATTTACACACATAATCTGCGTTCTCTGACAACTGAAATCCTTTTGGTTGTTTAATGTAGACTTCTTCTTCTTCATAAAGTTGTTTCATTGATTCATTTTCTTCTTCCTTTAATTCACGTCCACCTGTTTCATCAATTGTTACATTGATGCTTTCCACAACTTTGTTCAACCTCGGATTGTAACACTTGTATTCTTTTCTTGTACTTGAGTAACCAACAAGTACTCCTTTGTCCACATGAGAGACAAACTTTCTCATTCTGCCATATTCATTTTGATGTAGCATTTTCTTCCAAATACTCTTAAGTTCTTCACATTTGTTGGTCTTCCTTTTCATAGATCATAGGAAGCTGTGTCATTGTTGTTTTTGAGCATTACTCTATTTTGAATGTGAACTGATGTATGCACTGCATGTGTCCAAAAAATATCTATCAATTTTGAATCCATTAGCATTATTTGAGCCATTTCATGTGTAATTATCATCCATTATGATAATGTTCCTTTGTCTCTGAACCACTCTCTAAACCAATCTATGAATCCATTCTCTCATCCACTGTCATATATCTGTCCAAACTTGCTAAGTGTTACTAAGACTCTACTGCACATTATCCATAATGTTGACCCGTTTATCATTGTATTATCATGAAGTATTCACTACTAGAACTGATTGTACTTCTGCTAACTAACTGCTTTGGATCTGTCTATTCAAACTTTGCAAGTTGCTCGAAGGAAGGTTCTTTGGTTTATCATAGCTATAACATAAACTCCCCCTATATAATATTCATGTTACCTAGGAGTCTCTAAGTCATATGGATCAGAACAATTCCTTCTCTGATGTGTATTCATCATCATCTTCATTGATAGATTCATCATCTCTCTAAGCTTTGACTTCTTTCTTTCTGTCTGTGGATTCATATTTCACTACAATGCTTGAAAGTGCAATCTCTTGAACCTGTTCCTTATTTACCTATCCTTATTTTCTTTTAGTTGTTTTCCAAACCTTTTTGTATATGACATCTTTCTTTTTCTCTATAGAATTTTCTTCATCTCGTTTTACTTCCAATCTTGCAATCTTTTGGACCTGGTCTTTGTTCACATGTTCTTCGTGTTTTTTTATCCATACTTTCTTACATCTGATATCAGTTTTCTCTTTCATGGAAGTATCGATCATGTTTCTAAAATCACTAGCTATGTGTCGATATTTATGACATTTGTAACATTCAATGTTACTTGGGGCCACATAGACATTTATTACTTGAACATTTATTTTATAATCCCTGCAATTTGTAACCTTATGTCTTAAATTAGAACAATAAAAACAATGACCATAAAAGAAATTTGCATACCCAAGAGTGAATGATCTTCTTTGTGGTGTAGTCCTTTTGAATTTCTTCCTTGACTGATCATAATCATGATTGAAGCTTCTTTGTGGCTTGAACATGAATGGTCTTCTTGAAGATGTATCTTCAATAGTTTTCTTATATTCTGGTTGACCATGATTCCTTCCTTTGAGTACTTCTGCATAACTCTTTCTATTTTCTTCATTCTTATTTTCTAGCAACCTTGAGTGCTTCTCTTCATTATCTATAACTAATGTGGATGTTTTTATCTCTTCAATGTTCTTGTTGATATTGACAATTTTACTTCTCAATGTGACAACTTCTTCTTCAAGATTCTCAACCTCTTATTCTATCTTCATTATCTGATACTTCATGACTTCTTATGTTCTTTTCACTTCTTCAAGATGATTTTTTAATGTGATTATTCCTTCTTGAAGTCCTTCCTCTTCTTGACCAAACTCTACCTCAAGCTGGTTTAGATCGTTAGTTATTTCCTTAAGATGATATTTCAATATATTCTCTCTCATTTCTGCTTCTTCCTTTTGTTCTTCTATGTTGGCTTCCAAATACTTCTTTTGACATTCAATATTTTCTTCGATCTTTCTGGATTCTTCTAGCCGAGTTCTTAAGTTCTTGATGACCTGTTGGGCTTCTTAAAAAATGTGAACACTTTCATTTTTTTTCATCAAATATTTCTTGAGTGACTTGTTTTCTTCTCTTATTTCATCTAAAGAACTAATCAATTTTGCTTCAAAATTGTCTTCCTTTTCAATTAGTTTTTTTGTGTCATTTCCTTCATGGAATTCTATTTCAAGATATCCGCATATTTCACAATTAAAGAAAAACAACATACCTATGGTGATTATATACTCTTCATATTATGAATCAGTTTGACATGGTGAACATAATTCTTCTTGATCTATATCTGCATCTTCTTTGGCATTTTCTGAATCTACAATGGGTGAATAATATATGTCATGTAACTTATCCCAAAGTTCTTTGGCTAATGAACATTTACCAACATTTTCTCTTACAGGATTAGGTAATCCTTCCCAAATGAAATCCATTGCTATTTTGTTATTATTCTTCAATTCCTTCTTGGCTACAGTCTTTTCCCTTTTTGAACTATCATATCCTATAACAACTGATAGCCAAATATAATGTCCATGTGCATGTAAAAACACTTTCTTCCTTCTGCTCCACATTTCATACTTAAAACCACTCTGACCATTAAACATTGGTACTATATTCTCAAAATAATCCATGATCTTCTTCAAGTGGTTAAACTGTTTCCCGAAGGAACCATCTCTTATACCAACTATTGGATTATTGAGAGGGGGGGTGAATCAACAATAGAGAAATTTAATCATTTTTCACCATAAAACGCAAGTGTTATATCAATGTAGCATTATCATCCAATAGTTGTAGAGTCAATAAACAATGAACAAATGAGCAATCACACACATACACAGTACACCAGTGTTTTACGTGGAAACCCAAAGAGGGAGAAAACCACATAATTATTTTTCTTATGTGTCTTTAAGAATTACACTCATTGGAAGCACTAACTTCCTTTGTTTTCCAACTGAAACTGGAAGGAGGCTCCAACCCCATAGTTTCTTAGGCTACAACCTGAGGGAAGCTCCAACTTGAGGGAAGCTCCAACTCCCCAATACTTTGGCTACAGCCAAAAGGAGGCTACAACCCCCTATGTTTTTCGTCTACAATCAGAAGGTGGCTACAACCACCTGTCCTTACCTTGTCCAACCACCTTGAAATATAAGTAGAATGATGGAACCACTGTCACACTATCACTGTGAGATATACTGTTGTAAACTTGTACCAATCAACTTGTAATCAACCTGTAACAACCTATACCAATAACTTATGCCAACATGTACCATACATCAACCTGTACCATAAACAAATGCATCAACCATGCACTAAACCTATAAACTAACCTGTCACAATAACATTTCCAAACAACTTATAATCAACTTGTACCATAAACAAGTGCATCAACCATGCACCAACCTGTACCTCAACCTATACCATCAATGAGTGCATCAACCATGCACCAAATATTTACCAATCATGCATCAAATAAACATAAACTATGACTCATCAAGATGTACCAACATCATCAACTATACACCTCATGTATGTGCCAACTCATCAACTACTTGTCTCAACCATGTACCTCAACCAAAATCCCTCATCAATTTCATCATCCAAATCTGATCTAATCACATATACCTCAAACACTATACCACAAGTCTATACCTCAAACCATGTGCTAGAATATCACTTTTATACAACCTCTATCTGTACCAATAACTTCAGCAACATACCTCAGCGAAAATCCCTCAAACATGAACCAATATTAAACGTCAGTAGATCTTCCTCATATCAACTCTACAACAAGCCATAAACTCCCAAGAGGGCATCCAACATATTTACAAGGAAAACCCTCAACTTGATTCATAAATTAAACACTACACATATGAGAACCATACCATTTCTTTTGTAGCTTTCTCTTGCCCTGGTTTTGTTGCCATGATTTCACTGCTGCAATTTTTCTACCGCACTTTTTATGCTATGGTTTTTTTGGTGCACTTTTCCTGCCACACTTTTCTTGCTATGATTTTTTTCCACACTTTTTCTGCTGCACTTTTCCTGCTGCACTTTTTCTTCCGCAATTTTCCCACAACACTTTTTCTACAACACTTTCCCTACCACACTTTTTCTTCCGTAGTTTTCTTGCTGCACTTTTTCTGCCGCACTTTTCCTGCCGTAGTTTTCCTGCCACACTTTTTCTGTCGCACTTTTCCTGGCACACATTTTCTTCTGCAATTTTTCTTTCACACTTTTTCTGCCACAGTTTTCCTACCACACTTTTTCTGCCACACTTTTTATGCTGTAGTTTTCCTTCCACTCTTTTTCTTCCGGACTTTTCCTGCCACACTTTTTCTGCTGCAATATTTCTCTATCAATAATACATTCCCAAATAAACTTTCACAAAAATAGATATTCAATGATATTCAAGTGTGTTTTTAATGAGAGACCCTTGCCTCTTATTTATACCTTTGTGTAGCTTCCTCAAGGGATTAGCTTCTAACCATTTTAACCCACTTTCCTTATTTTAGGGTTAGCGCACTTATAACCACTTCTCCACTTAACTTAACCACTTTCTATAATTAGTAAGTTCTCCATTAACTTTATTATTTAAATAATTTCTTTTGCATCCTCTTTGACTTATAGTACACTCATCACTTCACTTTATTATTTAAATAATTTCTTCTTTGCAAACACTTTGACTACTTTGACCTTTTGGGGATTCTATATGACTCATGAGGGTTCTCCAACTTCACATGGCCATAAATCTTTAACCGTGAGGAGTTATGTGGCGTTCCACATACCACCAGAAATGGCACGAAATGTACTATCCATATAGAATAGTATTTCCTCTATATATATAAAAAAACTCAGACTATTATCCATCAAACAAAACTGAATCCATTACCCAAACCTTTGTGCTACCATACTTTGTTCAAGGGTTGACATCAATGACAACCAACCCAAATAATAAACACTTTAATTTATGATTATGGAACAATTTCATGCATTGATTTTAGTGTTTGTAGGTAAAATGAATATGCTTGTCAATCAGTCCATAAATAGATAAATGTGTTTTCTAGAAGTGTGCATGGTATCATCAGGAGATGAGGAACAATATTCTTATCTTCCCCTATTAGCTCTCATTTTCGATGACTAGGGTTGAAAATCTAGTGACAATTTCACTTAGAAAGATTTACTCACTCATGACGTTTATCTGAGGGGAAAAAGTAAGGAGGAATGCTCATTCCTTAGTGATCGTTACTCTCTCGACAAGGGTGACAAAAATTTGAAGTTAATAGGGTATCAACAATTGCACCATTTCTGTCACTTGAAAAATTAGACGCTTGAAGATCATGCATAAACATAACATGATTGGTACTTACTAGAAGGTTGGTATCTGATAAAGTGATTGATTATACACTATAAAATGATGGGCTAAGCATGTGTAAATATTGTTGATTTGACATGTCCATTTTTATTAAGTTTAAGAAAAGTTAAATGCATGGTTGATTGATTTATTGAGAATATATATTAGTACATTTAGTAACTAAAGAAAAATAAAATAGTTCATCTAAAATTAATTTGAAGATAATTGCATTCTAAAATTTCCATGAAATGGAAAAGAGGTATTTTTTAGTTATGTGGGAATTAATTATTATTGCACCCATGGGTCAAGGAGAAGAAAGAGGCATAAGGAATTCAAATAAAAATAAAATGTGGAAAAAAAAGTGGGCTTGACAGAGATTAAAGAAAATTAATAATTAACAAGATGTAATTATGGACCCACTCAAATAGCAAATGAGGAAGAAAATAAGGGAAGCATCTACAAGTAAAAATAAGAAATGTGGTAGTTGGGCTATAATTAATCACTTTTTTTTTTCAAATAAGGAATTAATTCTACACTTGTGCATGTGAGTGACACATGGGTAGGTGAATAAATAGTAGTTATTAAAATATAAAATTACATTTTTCTATGAGATGGGAAGGCAACTTGAGCCACAAAGTCTATAAAATGTAGGATTGAATTAGAGAATGGATACCTTTTTCAATCTAACTGGTGGATTAATCAACGAGCGACAAGTTGATGCAAGAAATATTCAAGATCAAATTTCACGTAGACGAATAAAATATGCATCTACAATTGATTTTGAATAGGATTGATTATGATTCTAAATGATTTGGTTTTATTAAGTGTTAAAAATAGTTATATTATATATGGTTTATATTTTTATAGAAAATCTTAATTTTCTTGTGATGATTTATTGATATATGATCCATATTTAAATGAATAAAATGATATATATATATATATATAGAGATTTGAATTATATATATATATATATATATATATATATATAGAGAGAGAGAGAGAGAGAGAGAGAGAGAGAGAGTTGTTGCTAGCCTTCCCATGGGGAAACCAGACCAACAAAAAAACATAACATTGTCATTCAACAATTGTTTTGTATGTCTAATATCTATAAATAATAAACTAAAACAAGAATATATACTAATTCCTCTTTGAGTACTTCTTTCCTTATTTAATCTACTAAACATAGGTGGTAAAACCAGACCTCTCTGGTAATTTAACAAAAACCACAGATGGAACAACATAAAAACTTAGCTAATGTTTATGCATGTTGTCGTCGGGACTTGGGGCTGAGCATAGTCCAGATTGGACAAGTCCATGATGGACATCTTATCATCAATTAGCTTCATCTTGTGGTTGAACAACTTGATATGGACCTACACGTCTTCTAGCTATAGGAGGAATTCTTGGTGGGATTCATGGTGGTCCAACAAAACTCTTCCCATCAGAGTCTTCAGGTGGAAATAGATGTCACGGTTTTCAGGCATTGCGAGGACCTCCCATGGACAAAACTGGTATAAAAAATACACGAGTTGGTGGTCTCCTTCACCTCATAGTTCAGGATGTAATTCCTTAGAACATGAACATTAGCCTCGGTCAGGTCCATTTTCGACTGAATTTCCGGAGGGGTAACTGAGTGATAGGTTTCCATTGAGTTTTTAGCTGCGTCCACTAGTCGAAAGCCTAACCGGGTTTTAGGTCTACGTGAAGCCCCCACAACCTCGACTGGAAGAGAGTACTTAGGCCATATAAAATGAATTGGAGAATCAGAGCATAAGACTTAGGAGAGAGAATGGGGAGGAAGTGTCTACCGCAGGGTGTAGCAGGGAAGTTGTGGAGGGAAACAAGGGACAAAAGAGACAAACAACCAGAGACACACAATAATGTAGCTAGAAGCGGATGCAGATAACATAGACACCCAACGTTAGGGCCCATGAGTGGAATATTATCCCATGATTAACATAGATATGGGTCGTATCTACCATAAAACTCAGTTGCTTTTCCACCTTCCCATACCACCTTCGAAGGTGCTAGTGGGGAAAATATCCCTATTACTATACTGGGTTGAGATATAGGAAGAGCACATACTTCCCTTAAAATATATTTATATTCCTAAGCTATCAAAAAACTATCTAAACAAAATGACATGAGAGAGGAAAGAAGGTCACTAGGTGTACCTTTGGTCCTTGTGGCTAGTGTAGACCTCTTTCACCTTTACAACTTGCTTGATCGTCAGTCTCCTCCCAAAGTTGACCTGCTTAAAATTAGGAAACAAATGATACAAATTATACAATCTCTACTTATCACTTTCAATATTCAGATATATAAATAGATGAATTAATCAATAAAAGGATAAAGACACAATGTATTGGGACATGAAAGAACTATTTTATTCAATATGAATATCATAAATATTACAACCTTCTTTGGCAAATGCTCTACGAACTAGGTCCAGGGTCCTCTTTTGTTTCTCCAACTGCATCATTCCCATGATTTCCTCTCACAACCAACTGATCTCCTTGGAAAAGGGAAAGGGTTGTATAAAGAGAAAGGGCTTGAGGGAAATGTTGACGCCAAATATCATAAAGGGTTGCAAAAATTCGTCTAAGAAGGGGAAGGGATTTTGGTAGATTTTACTTGTTCTCTTACTTTTTGTTGTAAATGGGACCTCAAGACCACTTTTTATATGAGAAAAATATAGTTATTCGGCTCGGGGATGGGATACAATGGGTAAAATGGTTAGGAAACCTACTATATCCCGTAAACTCTGTCGAATTATTTACAATTTTATATTTTTTTGAATTTTTTGGAGGTAAACGTGGTCTAACTAGTATGCAACTCTCGTATGTATGTTCGATAACTAGTATAAAACACGTGTGTGTACATGGGCTATCATTTAAGCAAGGAACATACATGTTCCGAAAAATTATTTTTTAAGAAGAAACCTCAACAATATTTTGACAAATTATGCAAGTGAAAAGGACAATGTCTTGTATGAACATGTAGGGAATTTTTGGACCATAACAAATACCCCCTAATGTGTGAGGTCAGAAAAGAAATTGATGGCTGAAATAAATTACAATCTGTTTACCAGTGGGAAGGCATTGAGTCGAGTGATATCGGAACGAGTGTTCGATATCATTCCATCTGCAACATAATGATAATCTATCTAAGGTGGGAATACCCATGCTAAGGATGAACTAAGCATGGATTCCAATCAGGTACACTGTAGATCCATGTCATATAAATTTCTATATAAAGTGTAGCCGCGAGCAATACACAACGGATCTACATCTCAAAATCATTTGAATATATGCAAGTACAATATAATATGCATCTTCAAGAAGAATTGATGTCTATGGCTAGAGATGAGGACACCAAAGTGCGAGTAACAACTTCAAGATCTTCAATAGCTCAGGTCGGAGTACAATAGTAGTGTAAGACTCACTACCCTGAGGTCTTCTACATGCTATCAGGGAAAGACTGGAGGATCTTGATCATTAGGAACATAATTTCATTGATTTTGAAGCCAAACTTGACTCGAATTTCAGGATGGATGACTCATGAAAGTCAAGAGATAAACTGCAGAATGGATGACTCAGGTTGGATAAAATTTCCCTTGGAAAAAAGAAAAAAAAATTATGAGACTCATGCAACGTAATATTGACATAATTTTGTGATGTAGGAGAAACCAAAAACTCTCCATATGTTTGGAAGAGTAACCAAATGGAGGAGGACACAACTCTATGTAATGAGAATAATTTCCTAAGGTCATACTAGATCCCAATGCTTTGCGAAGAAACAAAAGGATGTGCTTTGTACAATGGTGACTATCCTGCTTCCGAAAAAAGAGAATGTATATCTCGTCCCCTCTTTTTGGAATATTTGATTTTTTTTACTTTTTCAAAATTTTAACGAGCTTGAAAAAGAATAAAAGAATGCTACATTACAAAGGAGGAACAAGTGTTGAAGGAAAGAAAACTTGTTCCAAGAGCATGGAACATACTGATGCTTAGTGTAAGGACACATGTGCAGGATAAGGACACTTGGGAAAATTCCTCCATGGGTCAAGGTGTCAGATCGAAAGGAAAAAGTGTTGCAAGGCTTGTGTTTAAGGAATGCTTTGAAGGTTCAGTTGATAGCAACATGGAGTTGACATTAGGACATAGACACAAGGATGAGACATGCGATGCGATTAAGTATGAAACAAAAATACTCCTTCCATGTGAAGTTTTACGATCCCAGAGAAGGTAAGCTCACTAGTTTTTCACGTTTTAGAGAGTCTGAAAAACACTAAAGGAAGACTCCAGAGTGTTCCTTTTTCGTAATTAGTCTAGTCGGTTTGAAAAAGAGTTAAATTTATACTGAAATGACATCTCTTCAAAACCATTTTAACGAGTGTGACAAAGACAAGGTCACTCGACTATATTTTCAATTTTAAGGAGTATGAAAAGAGATTAACTATGGACTCACAACCTTTTTCTAAGTTTAGTATCCTTAGCCCGAAAAAGTATAAAATATAACTTAGGATAACTCTCCTGATGAGACATGTCTCCTGAGGTGTACGTTTTCCCTGGATAATCTATCGACCAGAAAAATGGTTAAACTTATGCCAAATAGATATTCCTTTCGGACCAATTAACGAGTGTGAAAGGAAAAAGGTCACTCGACAATATTTTCATATCTAGGGAGTCTGAAAATATCTTAACAATGGAATCCAAAGGGGTTCCTTTTTTTTAAGTAATATCCAAGGCCCAAAAAAGAGATAAACCAAAACCAAGGAGAATGTCCCTTTTTCAATAATTTAGTCCCTAAGACCCGAAAAAGGGTTAAAATTACACCTAAGAATACTCTCATAGAGAACCGAAGCCACTAGGGCATACCTTTATTTATAAAATTAGTCGTCTCGACCGAAAAAGGGGTAAACTACCACTGGACACATGTTCCTTCAAATTTGAGTTTGGCGAGCGTGAAGGGAAACAAGATCGCTCGAAAATATTTTCATTTTTAGAGAGTCTGAAAAGGGCCTAAAGAATACTCCAGGGGGATTCTTTTCTCAATTAATCTAGATGAGATCGAAATGAATAAACGATTTCTCATTTGATGTTGTTTTCAAAATTTAAGCGAGCTTGAAAGACAACAAACCATGCTCATTAGGGAGTCTCGTGGGTAAGGCCAATAATGATGGCTAGAAAGAATAATGAGGCTTCAATATGTAATCATGGCGGTACTAACAAGGACTCCCAAGCATAAGAATAAAACGTGTAGCATGGATGCCAAAATGCAACAAAGGATCTATCTAGGTCATCCATGTAAAGGTGGGATCTACCACCTAATTACAACACTTCTAAAAAGTGTTTCACTTTGGCAGGATTGATCTTATGGCAAAGTGGAAAAGTCAACAATATGCAGAATTTTGGAGGTGGAAACCTAACCTATATGTTAGTTTCGAGGTCAATACGTGTGAGAATGAATTGATACAATGAACAAAATTCAAAATAAAAAACTCCTCCAAGATCCTACATATAAGGCCAATAACACTCATCCAGAATTTAATAGATCCAATATATATAGAAACTTCGAAAAATTAGAGGTGCTACTGAATACAAAACTTGAAAAAAACAAACCTGGATTGTACAATATGTACAAGGTACCACACAACATTACAATTCATGCGTAGTACTGGTTCAGGTAGACCTCACTGCTAGGATCTGACCAAGAGTCTCTTCGATAGACAACCTAGAAAGTCTTCCAAAAGGGAAGAAAACACAAACCATGGTGTAAGTATTCCCACGGTATATAAACCATAGTCATGGCTTCGAGGATAGCCTCATCCAAAGGCAATTCAAAATCCATGAAATCACAAGAACGAGGAGTGTTGACAGTACCAAAGGGAGAAGTAAACTGACCATATTCCATATGATCATGGAGGTTCTAGCTAGGATTGACAGATTCTATCAGGAATGAATCAAAAAAACGAGGTCTTGAGGATTGAAAAAAAACAAGATCATACTCAAAAGGAAACTCGATGTCACTTGGACCAAGAGAGGAAAGCAAGGGCTCCCATTCCGCCATTGGATAAACCAACAGATCAATTGCTGAGACCAGGTTTCGATAAGGAAAACATGAGTGAACAAGTTCCTGCTTAGGAGCAATTGAACACCAAGGATAATACACCACATAATTTATATGTGGCTAGGTAGAGTCTACATTAACATTAGGAACATATAAATGGGAAGCCTAAACTATTACTGAATTAGGATGTTGATTATTAGATGCCATCTAGTCGATAGTGAAAATGCTTCCATTGTTGGGGAAATGCATCACTCGAAAAAGCGTAGACACCACAAAATTCATAGAATAAGCACAATCATGCCCGATAAGCATGTTGAAATATAATAGGCCATGCACCACTATAACATCGACAAGGAAAATATTCCCACCTAAGAAGATAGCCAACTGAGGAAGAATCCCCAATTATTCACTAGGATGTCTGTCAAAAGCCAACAACTCATACGAAGAAGACATAAGCTCGAGAAAACCCAAATCTTTCCAAGCTTAGGAGGATAAAATACTTGCGCAAGATCCTTCATCCACAATACATCGATAAATTTGTTTTGAATTAACTTCAACCCTTATTTGAAAGGGTATAGAAGAAGGAAGTCGAGTCTCAAAAAGGTCATATTCCAATCAAAGTAAATCATCCTAGGACTTCGATGGGGTGTGATCAAAGTGAGAGGAATGCCCCCTTGTTCTGAAAGCACTGAACTGGAAATGTTGATTCATACTCTCGTGTTTCCCTCCTCATCTCCTTGCTAATGTCACTATGTGTATGTTGTCACTATCCTCTTCTATTGTTGGTGCCACCTGTGTATGTTGTTGGTTAGTATTTTGATATTTTACCCTAAAAGTTCTTCTTGGAAATTTGTTCCAAGTGTCATCATGAGATCTGCCTCGAGGGTTTAATCAATAATCCCTTGAATATTTTTCAGAGCATATATCTAAGAGTATAACAACAACATATTAGGTAGTATTGTTTCTTGTTTTAGTTTTAAGTAAATGTTTTGTCATTGATTGTTTTTAGGATACTAGATTATGGATCAGAAGTTTTAATATCTTGTTGATTGTAACATACAAGTAGCTAATGTTTAGAAATTAAAATAAATATTTCTTTTTTAGCTAGCTATATTTTTTGCCCTTAAATTTGAACATGTTAGACATATATTATCTTAAAAATTACCTTCTACAATTTACATAGATATAGATTATCTTCTACATGTTACATTTTTTTATATTTAAATATTTTCATGTTCAATATATATAGCATCATAGTAAAAAACATAGTTCTAGTTTTTTCAAGATATGTCTTTGATTCTTTGAAGTTGTTATAAATGCTTAAATGCCTTTAAGTTATATAAATTTAATATTTCTCTTTTATGTTTCTATAACTTATTAACTTTCATATTCATGAATTTTCAAAGGATAGATATCAATGAGATATGTTGAGACAAGAATCTTCAAAAATTCCTTGCAAATGCTCTAGGATATCCAATGAAGGAAGAAGAGGAACCCCTTCTTTGACTAAGACTTCGAGTGACCAATGAAAAATCTAGTCATAGGAGGAGATTATCAAATGAATCTATGAATAGATCATCTAGAGAATGTGCTCAAAATAGTGTTGTGGATGGAACTTTCTTAGATAGGTTGCATATTAATATATATATGTTTTTTTTTAAATTTGTTTATGTTAAATTATGTTTTTGCTAAATGTTGTAATTACTTTCAAATGTGTATGTGTACATGATGAGTTTAATGCGAGGGAAGATAATGGAAGAGAGAGTGGGTATTATGAAAATTCCAATGTTGGTGAAGAGAGTGAAAGTGGATTCAGGGGATGTTATCCAGAAATAGAAGATTGCATGCCTACGCCCACCTATCCCTCGGATGTTGGTGATGAATTTCCTTGGGAAGGGATTAGTAAGGAAATGACCCTCGAGCAATTCTCAGGTGTTAAAAGAAGGCTGTAAAATGATTTTAGGAGCTTGGATCTCCCTTGAGAGAGTAAGGAAATATTAGATATTTTTTTTCATTCACTGCAGAACTTTATGAATGCATATCAAAATATGGGGCCAACGACTGATAGTTTTATCAATTTGTTGAGGAGAGGAAAGTTGGAGATGATGGGCCCTGATAATTGAGATTTAGTAAAAAGTAAAGTTTCAAAAGAAGATGTAATTTCTATGTTCAATTTCAAAGAGGGGCCAAAGAGAAATATGTTGAAGGTGCAATATTTTAAGCACCCCAACATAGCAGAACATTTTATAATAAATTTTTGGAAGCATATGGAAAGTTTTCATGGAATGACGAGGTTGCAAATGTAACATTCTACTCTTGAGCACACATGGTTTGACTTATTCTTTGAGGACACTTGCGTGCAAGTGATCCAGTTCATTATATGATTGTTTGTTTCTCTTATGGATTATCATGATATTGTGGATATGATGATATGTTATTTGATTATATGTGTATCGATAGGTGTTATTGACTAGTTTCTCCTAAGTGTGTAGGACTCTTGAAAGATTGAGGATGTCAAAGGAATCTATGGACCTCCTTGGACTCTGGATCGAGTCAGGGAATAGACTATTTATGGTTTGAGTATTTTTGTTATTTCATATGTGACATATGACCGGTATATTATGAGGTTGTTTATGGATCGTTGAAATATTTCGTTGATTGATGTAGAATGACAGTTGTTTGCTAATCAGAATCACATTTGGAGCAAAGGGATCATGCACGAAAACTAGAGATATTGAGGGAGAGGTGTTGCAGCATCCCTGCCACAACCTACTAGCACTCTCGTCGTGGCTCGAACTGTTAGTTAACGATTACCTAGTTCAAGAGATCCACGATGCCATGAGGGAAGACTGAGACAATCGCTCACGAAGATTCCAAGGGACGTGCAATAAGACATGGTCCTTATTTCTTAGAGGTCCTTAGTCTCCCATAAGGTCGCCTGACGAAGTATTGACTCCAAGGGTGGACGTCCACCAGAATCAATCAAAGGAGAGTGACACACTTGGAGCACGTAGTGCGTCTTGAAGGGCATGCCACATAAATGAAACATGAATAAAGGCGAGTGGGACCCTTGGAGCACGTAATGCATCCTGCAGGGCACATAGTGATTTCTAGCACTAGTGAGTCAATGGACCTAGGTACCTAGAAAAAAAGATCTTATTTTGACTTGGCGAGCCTTAAAATAAATATTGTATGAGTAAAGTTTAATAATTATAAAATTTCCCTTAAAAACGTTTTTTGGTAAGACTAATTGAAATTAGAGCATAGGTATAAATGGGGTATAAGGACTAAAAACTAATTAATCAATTAATAAAGCGGGGATGAAGAAAAATCAATTTAAAATTTAAAGGAGAAAGATTTTATCAAAAATTTAATTGTTGGTTATGTGAAAAACTTGATAATTTAGAACTTAGACAAAAAGTGGAAAATTAAATGCAAAAGGAATGTGGAACATAGAAGAGAATATAGTATAGAGAAATTCCCAATTTAGAACTCAAATAAGATTTAAGAAAGACGACAGTCATTAAGAGAATGTGAGGGAATAGAGCGACGTCAAGGATCATTTTTATGAATGCTTTTAGGTGGGTGAGGGAACTTGGAAAATTAATTTAATTAATTAAATGAAATTCTGGTGCAACTAAGAGATATGGTGATAAGCGTACAAGGGAGAATTTTCCTATTTAACTTTTAATAAAACAAATTTAATGTGAAAATGAAAGTGTCACTAAAGAGAACTTTATAATATAAATGGAGGAGAAGGGAAATGGATCACGACTGATATGCGTAAGGTTATGCTGTCGGATTTTATCTTGACTGATTTTTCTTGTGGGAGTTGGGATACCCAACTCATTAGAGAGTGTAATCTCGACCTTGCAATTCAAGATGAGAGCTAGTTTTCTCTGGTTTGTATGCATGGCCGCTTTGCGGCTCAGGGGGATCAAGGAAAGAAGAGTACCCCTAGCGTAGGTTGGGAGGTACCGATGAGATCTTAGTCATTAGCAGATGGATGGAGCACAAGCATGAGATGTCGACATTGAATTATTCGCCTCGGTTATGGTAATCCCAAACTTTGTTGATGTCATTAAGTTTCTAATTAAATGTTTTGGATTCTATTGCAAATGCATTCTAGAATTTTATTCAGGGATTTGGATTTTGTGGAGACTTAATTTAATCTTGTAGATGCAATTAATCTGTCTTATATTTGTTCTCGATGAAAAATTCTCCCATCCTTTTGTTTTATTCAAGGCTTATGGTTAGTTTTTTTTCTCTCTTTGGGAAAACCCTCGCACTGAATTTTAAATGGATTGGCCAATGCTTGAACTATCTTGTCTTCTCCCTGGAAACCCAAGATCTAAATTTTATTTGGATTTGTATGCATTGTTTTCCTTCATTACACCACGACTTGTCTACCTTTATCCTTGTGTTTCCTTTCTGGTCTGTGTTTTTCTTTTAATCTCTGAGTTTTACCTCTGCGATTTGAGATGCACAATCGCCCAGTAGACGTTTTTCCTGGAGAAATCCTTTCTTCCTCTTGGGAGATTCATCTTTGCTTGTTATCTCATTGGTATCTTCTATTTCAACATGCATTTCTGGGTGACATTAGAAGTTTCCTTATCATCCAAATCACCTTCTGTTCAGTACCGGTCGTTCCAAGGGAACTTGTGGTTTTTCGTATTCTTCCTTACCTGTACACCATTATGACTAGGATAGTGATTCCCATAAGAAAATACTAGTGACAAATTTGTCTGTCGTATCCTTTTTCGATTCGCACTGTACTCTATTGCTTTATCAACCAGTTTTTCTTTTAGCACGGTGAATTTTTTTTCCCATCGTTCCTAATGGCACTCCTCTCTTTTTCTTTAGCGTCTATCATCTTCGTGATTTTAACATGGTGAATGGTCAAACGAGCCATGAAGGTACTCCTTTATTGAGCATTATTTCCGTTTTTACAGTCTGTGAGCGTATTCTGATCGTTGGTATTGTTACTCTTTTAGTCTTGCTTACTATATCCATAGTCTCCAAGATTTGTCCCCTTGCCTTGTCTTGTTTCCCAGTCCCAGGCACACTACATCTATTGAATCCCATATCACTGCAAACATTTAGACACTCCCATCGCATATGGGCAAACTCAACAAAATTCATGTTTATCCCTTGCAATTTCATTGATGAACTCTGTGGTTTTCATCTTCTCTAACTCTTGGATTTTCATTAAAATTGCCAAAAAAAAATTGGGCTCTCTAACTCAACGATTCTCGTTCATTTGCCAACGATTTTTGGCCTCCTTGAATTCAACTTTTCCAATAAAATTTCCAGCGATTTTTTGGGTCTCTTAAACTCAGCGGTTTCGCTTATTTCGCCAATGAAATTCTAGCTATACATAGAGTTTACCCTTATCTCTGTGTTGGCATGAGTTTCCAACCGTGCGAATCTGTGTGATATCGCTCTCTTTCCTTCATAAGGATCCTCCTCCCACTATTAAAGAACCTTTTTTGTTGTAGCATAGGATGTTCACCATTGGGTACACCTGGTGTTCAAACTGCTTCTTTAAATGGGGATTCTGTCCTAAAAGTTTTAGTTACTTTAATTGATTATGTTTGATTATTGAAAGAGTTGTTTAACATTGCAAAAAGAAAACAATAACTCAATGGAACCTTGTGGTAATGAACAAAATCCTCCTAAGTTGGTGTTGGTATAAATATTGTCATCTCCAGTGGATAGATGGATTTAGCCCTCACCAAGTGTTCCTCCCATATATTTATTCCACTAATGGTAAATCCTTTGTCAACAAAATTATTATAATAATAGAAAACTTTATTGATAATTGTTATTCATTAATGCTATAAGGGTAAGTGGTGATTTGATCATTCATTTAATGTATCTAATTTAATGATGGGTAGCTTTTGTAAATTCCTAATGATAAAGGATAGTGTGACATTAATGGTACCTCATTATAGTGATGTGTAAAGAGGGTGCGAAAGGCCTGGAAATAGTAAGAAGGTTTTATTGTTTTTCCGTTAAGGTTATTTTTGTTTATTTAAATAATTGAATGAATTATTAAATTTACTTGGCGCCTTGAATAAATCGATAACTTACCTTGTGCAATCATTATGATCTGATTGATGAATGTTTAAGTTTATAATACTGGTGTCACACATTTAACGTTGATTTATGACTAGTAAATGGTTAGACTTCTTGCGTGCAAGGAGATTATGTTGTAATAAATGATTGTGTAGTGATTTGTCTTCTTGCGCGAACGAAATTAAGGTGACAAATGATTAATTTTATGCTTGGTTAATGGTTAGATGGCATGGCTCATGGACTATTGTTAACACATAATTGTTTATGCTTTTAATTACCCACGCACATTACAAAACCGATGACACATGATTCGATTATGAATAAAATGTACTTGCACATCTTAAATTTTATTTGTCAAGTGCTTGTTTAGAGTTGTTTACTCCAGCGATAAACAAATAGTAATGTTCATGTACTAATTAATGTTGGTTGAACACTCCTTACTTACATCAACAAATGTCTTATTGAATGATGAAATTCGATCCTTACGTGCATTAATAGATTTATCAATGAACTTGATTAACAAACTTTATTGTGCCATTAAATTATTAACGAGTGATTGATGTAGACCTTAGAATTCCTGTGCATGTGAATTTTGTTATGTGTAATGGTTGAGAAATGGTTTATCTTGTGCTTACCTTAAAAATGATGTTGATTATTATAAATTTGATGATTGATTTAATGGCATGCTTGGAAATTAAGTAGATATTGTGGCGCCTTAAAAATAAAAAAGAGTGGATTATTTGCACCTTCGATTATGTCGTCGCTTGATTGATTTAGTAATTGAGTTCTTATGCGCCATGGAATTTTATGTTACATGTGTTGGGTTATTAGAATGCTATCACACCTTGATAATCAATGATGATGTAATTTAGCTTAGACGACATGGAATTGATTGTATGAGTGTGATGTAGACACCTCCTTGTTCCTTAGAGCAATCGCCATCCCTGAGACCTTAAATGGTCAAAATCGATGGGAACCTGGGCTTGAGCATTGCTTATGTTTTCCGGAGGTCCTAACCTTCTAGGGTAGGTTGGGCGGGTAGTCATCTTGTATTTATTTCCTGATTGAATGTTGTTGTAAATTGTTTCTAGATATTGTGGTGTGTTAATCTAGTATGCTATTTATGTCTGCGTGTCTCTATCCTTCATTGACACATTGATTGAGTTGATATTTATTTCAACGACGAGTAGCAGGTGATGATGTTACCTTGTGTTGTTATTCATTTATGATTCATACCATTTATGCGTCGTCATATGTTGTATGAATGCAATGCTTATGGGCTACTATTTATTGTGTTAATGCGTCGATATGTGTCTCATTATTTATGTTAGTAATGTGTCAACGTTATGTATTGAATGATTGATAATGTGTTAATATTGTTCATTTATATATTGGATGATGTGACGTGATGTATATATTAATTGTGATGTATATTTCTTAATGAAAACTAAAAAAAAAAAATGTTTTTCGCTTTCATTGTCATAACGGAGGGCTGTTACATGTGGTATCAGAGCGGGTTCGACCCACGACTTGGGATCATTAACCCTTCCACTGTGAAACCACTTGATTATAATTTATCTCTAATTAAATTGATTTTTATTTGTGTAGGTAATCATAGCGAGAGGACATCGCAGAGGCATACAATGGGTTGCTAGGGGAGGAGGCGCGACACTTCCAGTAGCATCCACACTAGAGGGTGTAACCCCCAAGGAAAAGAACAATTCATCGGACAGGGAAAAATAGTTGTGGGATATGTGGTTGGGTTGATGAGGTCCTTTCGGAGGAAATATGAGGCCTTGATTATCCCTTTGGATAGAGTTGAGGTCAGGGCACCGATATCCCCTAGGGGTCCACTGCGCACCCCAACAGGTACTGGTAGCATTCATCGAGAACTCGAGAAGGTCAAGTTTCCCGAATTCTTTGGTGCCAGGAATGACACAACCACTGCAGCATGGTTGGAGAATATGTGATGTGCTTTGCACTTCGAGACTATACCTCCAACATGAAGGTCTGCATGGCAGTCTTTCAGTCAAAGGGGAACACTCTGCTACTGGGAGAGGTATCTGTCGGAGTAATTCATTGAGTGTCATCTCAATGAGTTCAATTCCTTGCGACAGGGTGGTCATATGGTGGTAGAGTATCAGGCCCATTTCATGGAGCTTCTTTGGTATTCTACGCATATGAACACAGAGAAGCTTAAGGTCAACAAGTTTTTAATTGGCCTTAATGTCAGCATCCATGCAAAAGTGAGGATTTCAATTCCTCAGATGTTGCATGATGTTGCCCATAAGGCCCTCATAGCTGAGGAGGAGCTCATCAACGTGAGTCAAAGAAGGAATCCGATGAGATTGACGGGACATGTGACATATGGTGTGCAACAACATCAGACACTAGCTAGACATCAACACCATGAATACCAGAGCCTCAACAGTGGACTCCCTACAAAAGACCACAACACCAACAACAATGTTGACTGTAACAGTAGTAGTTGAGGCATGTGCAGCAGAAAAAACTAGGGTTACAGGTTGGTGGTTCATCGGCTTCTACTTTGGGGACCAGGAGTACTCGACCGAAGAATAGATGTTGGACATGTGGAGAGTCGCATTACCAGTGTGAATGTCCAGTTGAGAGCTCCATAACAGCTGGATCATCCAGACTCACCATAGTAGGATATTTGGTCAACGCCCATCAGATTCATGCAGCAGTGAATAACCGTTATGACGAGAATCAATCTACTGTGCTCGAGACTTCAGGTACCATCGCTGACCAGACCCTTAGTATTTTGATAGATCCAAGTGCTATAAAGAGATTTATTTATGGTGCAGTGCTAAAATGAATTAAGGTAAAGTCATTGAAAAGGGAAGAGTTTAGCTACGTAGAAATGGCTTCAGGAGAAAAATAGAAGGTTGGAGGAAAGGTTATGGGTTATAGCCTTAACTTGGGATATTTTGTCATGAAGGCCAACTAGTATGTCATGATCTTAGGATCTTATGACATCGTGATCAGTATGGATTGGCTGGAATTGCATGAGGAGATACTCAACTGTAAGACAAAATGGTTGAGTTTGGTCGATGATGAGGGACACAAACGAGTGATTGTAGGAAGAAACCAGGGAGTTTCCCTAACGTTCATCTCTTCCCTACAACTACGAGAGAAAATACACAAGGGATGCAAGCTATATGCGATCCTTGCGTTGAACGAAAAGGGCGTGGCAGAAGGACTATAAAATCTTCTGGTAGTATGAGAGTTTGCAGACATATTCCTAGAGGAGTTACCAGGGTTGCCTCCTAAGAGGGAATGGGAATTTACCATCGACCTAAAACCGGGGAATGAAGCGATAGCAAAATCACCTTATTGGATGTTGACTCCTGAGTTACAGGAGTTGAAAATGCAACTAATGGAGTTGTTGGATCTAGGACTTATACGTCTGAGTGTGTCACCATGGGATGCACCTGTTATTTTCATGCAGAAGAAGGATGGGTCATGGAGAGTCTACATTGACTACCGTCAGCTGAACAAGGAAACGATCAAGAACTAGTATCCATTTCCAAGAATAAATGATATGTTTGATAATATGAAGAGTGAAACGGTGTTATCGAAGATTGACTTGACATCAGGGTATCACCAGTTACAGATCAAGGAGGAAAACATTCCTAAGACCGCCTTTAAGATGAGGTTTAGACATTACGAGTTTGTTGTTTTACCATTTGGACTGACAAACACCCTAGGGGTATTCATGATCTTTATCAATGGGGTGTTCTGTGAATACTTGGGCAAGATTTTTCAAGTATTCATTGACGATATTTTGATATATTCTCAGATGATTGACAAACATTTGCACTTGGTACTACAGTGTCTACGAGATAACAAATTGTTTGGGAAACTGTCGAAATGCTCATTTTATCAATCGAAGATTCATTACTTAGAGAATTTCATCTCCGAAGAAGGTATTGTTGTGGATCCAACAAAGGTAGAGGCCATTATGGAATGGTCTATGCTGACGAATGTCCCCAAAGTGAGTAGCTTCGTGGGTTTAGTAGGATATAATTGACGACTGATCGAAGTTTTTTCGGAGATAGCAAATCTGATTATGGAATTGCAAAAGAAGAAAAATAATTTTTTTTGGACTGAGAAATGCGCGGAAGCATTTAGAAGGCTCAAGAAGCTATTGACGAAAACCCCGATACTAAAATTCCTTGACATGGACGAGGACTTCTTGGTATGCAATGACACATCCAAGGAAGGCCTAGGCAGAGTCTTGATGCAAGACAGTCAAGTGATCGCTTACATATTGAGAAAGTTAAGAAAGCATGAGGAGAACTATGCGACACATGATTTGGACTTGTTAGCCATTGTGTATTCCTTGAGAGTTTGGAGACACTAGCTAATTGGACGGAAATTCAAACTAAAAGAGGACCACTATGGTTTACAACACATTTTTACGTGAAGCGAATTGATAAAGGCGTTGGTCAGAACTGCTGAGCAAGTACGATTTCAAGATTAGCTACATAAAAGGAACAATGAATAGAGTATCTGATGCATTGAGTCGGAGACCATGCATATTTTCGGTGATACCTCTTCAAATGAACCTATGTGAAAATATTCTAATTTTACAACACGATGATGACTGGTATAAGGAGGTTAAGGAATTTATCAGACAAAGCACCATGTTGGTACAAAAATTTGAGGGATTTACAGTGGACAATGATAGATTAATGAGATATAATAACCATATTTACGTACCACTCAATGACGAGTTGAGAAGTTTGATCTTAAACGAAGCTCATAGAGCAATGCACATCACTCATCCAGAAGTCACGAAGAAGAGGGCATACCTTAAACCCTCATTCTTCATGAAAGGAATGAAGGCAGACATAGTCAACTACATGGAAAGATGTCTACAATGTCAGCAAGTGAATTATGAAAATAAACACCTGACAAGATTACTACAACCACACACTATTCTGGAATCGAAATGGGAGGTCATTTCGATGGATTTCATTGTTGGATTTTTACTGACGGCAAGGAAGCATGACCCAATTTTCTTAGTAGTTGACACTCTGAAGAAGAGTGCACATTTTATCCTTGTTCATACGACTTATAAGGCACCTGACATAGTTAGAGTCTTTATCAGTGATATTGTGAGGTTGCATGGCATGCCTAAGAGGATCATATCCGATTGTGGATCGATGTTTATAGGGTGATTTTGGACTAGTTTCCAAGAGGCCTTAGGAACCCAACTTAACTTTAGCACCACATATCACTTGGAGACGGAAGAGAAGACATAAAGAATGAAACAAATCTTAGAGGACATGTTGTGTATGTATGTGATGGACCAACAAAATTGTTTGGAAGAGCTCTTGCCACTCATAGAATTTTCATAAAATAATAGCTACCAAAGCACCATTAAGATGGTTCCATTCAAGTTTCTTTATGGGCGACCGTGTTAGATTCCTTTGAGTTGGGATCAACTTGAGGATAGGGTCTTGGTAGGACCATAAGTGATCCAAGAAATGAAAGATAAAATGTAAACAATAAGACAAAGGATCAAGGAAGCACAAGATCGTCAGCAGAGTTATGTTGATGTGCATCACACTGACCATAGTTATGAAGTTGGAGATCAAGTCTTCTTCCAGGTGAAACCACACAAGAGTTTGATCAAGTTTGGAAAGGGTGGTAAACTCTCTCCTAGGTTTGTGGGACCTTTTGAGGTTTTGTAAAGGAAGTGGTCCATGGCCTATCAACTAGCCTTTCCTGATTCTTTGAGGCATATGCATGATGTTTTTCATATATCTGTTTTGAGACATTATGTTATTGATCCTACAGATGTGATTGACATGAGTTCTTTGCAAGTATCGGAAGAGGGTGTTCTCATGGCTGAGGCAATCCACATTATGGACCATTGCATTGGAAAAATAAAACATTGAACATTCAATTAGGTCAAGGTCCAGTGGGACAATTAAAGTCCGCACTCGGCTACCTGGGAGGACAAATATGATATGCATCAACAGTTTCCATTTTTGTTTGATAGGTAGACATTTAGATATTGTCAGATACTTTATTTCTACACTTATATAATGTGAAACTTCGGGATGAAGTTTAAAACAAGAGGGGGTGTATGTAACATTATGCTCTTCAACACACATGATTTGAACTATTCTTTGAGGACACTTGAGTGAAAGTGATCCAGTTCATTATATTATTTTATGTTTCTCTTATGGATTATGATGATACTGTGTGTATGATGATATGTTATTTGATTATATGTGTATCGATAGGTGCTATTGATTGGTTTCTCCTTAGTGTGCAGGAATCTTGATAGATTGAGGATGTCGATGGAATTGATGGACCTCCTTGGACTCCGGATCGAGTCAAGGAATGGACTGTTTATAGTGTGAGTATTTCTGTTATTGCATATGTGACATATGAAAAGCATATTATGAGGTTGTTTATGGATCATTGACATGTTTCATTGATGGATGCAGGATGACGATTTCTTGCTAATCACAATGACATTTGGAGTAAAGGGGTCATGCATGAAAACTAGAGTTATTGAGGGAGAGGTGTGCCAAACACCCTGCCACAACCTACTAGCACTCCTTCCATGGCTCGAACTGTAGGTTAATGATTACCCAGTTCTAGAGATCCACGATGTTGTGAGGGCAGACTGAGATAGTCGCTCACGAATATTCTAAGGGGCGCGAAATAAGGCAAGTTCCTTATTACTTAGAGGCCCTTAGTCTCCCACAAGGTCACCTGATGGAGTATCAACTCTGAGGGCGGATTTCTACCAGAATCAGTCAAAGGTGAGTAGTACCCTTGGACCACGTAGTGCATCTTTAAGGGAACATCACATAAATGAAACATGAGTAAAGATGATCTAAAAATGAAGAAGACTTGAAAAACTTGAAATTTATTGCAAGTAAATGTTATGTGTTTAAAGAAAAAGGATCAGTTTGCAACACATAAATTAAAGGATTACTTATGCAAATTATACATAGACACCAGCATAATCAATGAACATAATCACATAAACACAACAATTGATAAAGGAGTTCACCCCTCTTATGGGCTACATCTCCTGGTCCAGCTTCCAATGGATCATTATTATTAATTGCTCAAAAAGTATTCAAAAACATGTCTTACAATGCTCAAACTGACAAATCGATTGCTCCAATGGCTTCAGAGCGTTCCAAAACCCCTGTCTGGGCTCTTTCGGCACCTCAATCGGTCGAAAAATGAAGAAGTTATGCCTCCTGGAAGTCCCCCCTTCAAGCTTGTTGTCTCTACATCTACAAAACGCACCCTTCTTGATTGAACATGGCTCACACGCATTTTAAAGCATGAAAACCCAGCACCGGGTGCAACTGCGCCAACAGTGCAAATTGTCGAATGATTAAGGGTGCGCCAGCCCCTAACCGCCTAGGCATCTGGGCATATGGCGCATAGGACCACGTGCATGGATAAAAGGTGGTTAACAAAGGTTACAACCATTTGACCATTTAACTTCCCCGCGCTCCAGATTAGGGTCACATGGCAATATTGTGTGACCGCGGGCGGGGCCCGTTGCTATGCAACTCCGTATATATATATATATAAACAACGGTTATATTATATAACTAAAAAACGGTTGTGTATTAACCCCACGCCATATAATTTATACCACGGTTATATGTTGTATAATGAAACCACGGGTCAGGGCTAAGTCCCGGCCCGCCCCCCTTTCCGTTTTATACAATGAACAAATTTAAATAGTATTGAAACCATATAGTAAATAAGAACCAACCGATGGCTCGTTGGTAGGGTGGCCATTGTTAAACCTTATGCCGAAGGGGAGGTCCGAGGGTCGAACCCCGCAGACACCAAAAATTTTACATAACAATATAAACCAAACAATGAGTGACACGTGGTGCCCACAGATTGGGCCACGTGTCCTCATACCATTTGCCACCAAATAGACACGTGTCATCTCCTGATTCGCCAACTGTCAAACAACCAACATCTGCCATGTCACCATCTGACACGTCATCGTACGGCCTGTACGACCCTGCCACGTCAGACCGTACGGACTGTACAGTCAGCATCAAAATTTTTGCCTGTTTGGCTTGACGAACAGATCGCGATATCTTCTCCATACAGAGTCCGTTTGACAAATTAAATATACCGCTGGAATCAGGAAGACGAGACAGACGCAATGGTACTTCTTTCGTCGCATTCCGATAACTTTGAAATTTGAGCAAAATTTGATCCCCTAATCACACCTCCCCATTGGGAATCTTTTGGACCTCCAAAAGACTATTCTTAGTCTATGTGAAGATGAGGGTAAAGTTCCCTCACCCTTCCAACCTCAATCCACTTGGCCTTTCTTGGATTTGTCCCTTTAAGACCAACTCATAAATACTCCACATTTCCTCGTTTCGAAGTTCGCATCCTCCTGTCAAGGATGGTGTCTTCCTGCAGTTCTG
>ML781272.1:420722-435647 GCA_009831015.1 Picea engelmannii
TTGATAAAGGAGTTCACCCCTCTTATGGGCTACATCTCCTGGTCCAGCTTCCAATGGATCATTATTATTAATTGCTCAAAAAGTGCTCAAAAACATGTCTTACAATGCTCAAACTAACAAACCGACTGCTCCAATGGCTTCAGGGCATTCCAAAACCTCTTTCTGGGCTCTTTCGGCACCTCAATCGGTCAAAAAATGAAGAAGTTATGCCTCCTAGAAGTCCCCCCTTCACGCTTGTTGTCTCTGCATCTACAAAACGCACCCTTCTTGATTGAACCTAGCTCACACACATTTTAAAGCATGAAAACCCAGCACCGGGCGCAACCACGCCAACGGTGCAAACCGTAGAACGGTTAAGAGCGCGCCAGCCACTAACCGCCTTGGCACCTGGGCATATGGCGCATAGGACCGCGCACATGGATAAAAGGTGGTTACCAAAGGTTACAACCGTTTGACCCTTTAACTTCCCCGCGCTCCAGATTAGGGTCACATGGCAATATTGTGTGACCGCGGGCGGGGCCCGTTGCTATGCAACTCCGTATATATATAAACAATGGTTATATTATATAACCAAAAAACGGTTGTGTATTAACCCCGCGCCATATAATTCATACCACGGTTATATGTTGTATAATGAAACCACGGGTCGGGGCTAAGCCCCGGCCCGCCCCCTTTTCGTTTTATACAATGAACAAATTTAAATAGTATTGAAACCATATAGTAAATAAGAACCAACCGATGGCTCGTTGGTAGGGCGACCATTGTTAAACCTTACGCCGAAGGGGATCTCCGGGGGTCAAACCTCGCGGACACCAAAAATTTTACATAACAATATAAACCAAACAATGAGTGGCACGTGGCGCCCACAGATTGGGCCACGTGTCCTCATACCATTTGCCACCAAACGGACACGTGTCATCTCCTGATTCGCCAACTGTCAACCAACCAACATCTGCCACGTCACCATTTGACATGTCATCATATGACCTGTACGGCCCTACCACGTCAGACCGTACGGACTGTACGGACTGTACAGTTAGCACCAAAATTTTTGCCTGTTTGGCTTGACGAACAGATCACGATATCTTCTCCATACGAAGTCCGTTTGACAAAGTAAATATACCGCCAGAATCAGGAAGACGAGACAGACGCAATGACACTTCTTTCGTCGCATTCCGAGCACTTTGAAATTTGAGCAAAATTTGATCCCCTGATCAAAAGATGAGTGGCACCCTTGGAGCATGTAGTGTATCCTAAAGGGCACATCGTGATTTTTAACACGGGTGAGTCAATGAATCTAGGTACCTAGAAAACAATATCTTATTTTGAAATGGTCATCCTTAAAATAAATATTGTATGAGTAAAGTTTAATAATTATAAAATTTACCTTAGAAACAATTTTTGCTAAGCCTATTTGAAATTAGAGCATAGGTCTAAATGGGGTATAAGGACTAAAAACTAATTAATCAACTAATAAACGGGGGATGAAAAAAAGTCAATTTAAAATTTAAAGGAGAAAGAATTTATCAAAAATTTATTTGCTGGTTATGTGAAAACCAAGTTAATTTAGAACTTAGACAAAAAGGGGAAAATGAAATGCAAAAGGAATGTGGAACATATAAAAGAATCTATTCTAGATAACTTTCCAATTTATAACTCAACTAAGCTTTAAGAAAGACATCATTCATTAAGGGATTGTGAGGAAATAAAGGGACATCAAGGAGAATTCTTAGGAACGCTTTTAGGTAGGTGAGGGAATTTGGAAAATTAATTTAATTAATTAAATGAAATTATGGTGCAACTAAGGGATCGAGTGATAAGTGTACCAGGGAGAATTTTCCTAATTAACTTTTAATAAAACAAATTTAATGTGCAAATGGAAGTTTCACTAAAGAGAGTGGTAGCTCGACCTTGTGAGGCAAGTTGGGATCTAGATTTCTCTGGTTTGTGTGCATGGACCCTTTGCGGCTCGAGTGGATTAGGGGAAAGAAGAGTACCCCTAGCATAGGATGGGAGTTACTGGTGAGGTCTCAATGGTTAGAAATATTTAGATGGATGGAGAACAAGCACGAGATATCAATGTTGGATTCTTCGTCTCGGTTACAATAATCCTAAACTGTGTTGATTTCATTAAGTATAGAATTAAATGTATTGGACTCTATTGCACAGGCATTATGGAATTTTATTTAGGGACTCAAATTTTGTGGATACTTAATTTAATCATGTAGATGCCCTGAATCCATCTTGTACTCATTCTCCATGAGAAATTCCTCCATCCTTTTGTTTCTTCATGGCTTATGGTTAGTTTTTTTACTCTCCTTGGAAAAACCCTGATGATGAATTTTAAATGGATTGGACATTGCTTGTGATATCTTGTCTTCTCCCTAGAAAACCAAGCTCTGAATTTTATCTGGATTTTTCTGTGTTTTTTTCCTTGATTGCACCATGAATTTTCTACCAATATCTCCGTGTTTCCTTTTTGGGATGTGTGTTTCTTTTAATTTCTAAGTTTTACCTATGTGATTTGAAATGCACAATCTCCCAGTAGGTGTTTCTCCTGGAAAAATCCTTTCTTCCTCTTACTGGATTCATCTCTACTTGTTATCTCATTGGTATCTTCTTCCTCGACATGCATTTCTGGGTGACATCAGAAGTTTCCTTATCATCCAAATCACCTTTTGTTCAGTACTGGTTGTTCCAAGGGAACTTGTAGTTTTCGTATTCTTCCTTTAATGTACACCATTATGACCAGGATAACAATTCCTCTAAGAAAAGGCGGGTGAAAAATTTGACAGTCATTTCCCTTTTTCTATTCGCAATGTACTCTATTACTTTATCAACCAGCTTTTCTTTTAGCGCGATGAATGTTTTTCCCATCGTTCCTAATGGAACCTTTCTCTTTTTCTTTACTGTTCAACACCTTCATTATTTTAACATGGTGAATGGTCAAACAAGTCATGAAGGTAATCCTTTACTAAGCATTCTTTACGTTTTTACAGTCCCTGGGCGTATTCTGATCATTGGGATTGTTATGCTTTTAGTCTTGATGACTATATCCATAGTCTCCAAGATCTTTCCCCTTGCCTTGTATTGTTTCCTAGTCCTAGGCACACCAGATCTATTGAATCCCATAGCACACTTCAAACGTTTAGGCACTCCCATCGCATATGGGAAACCCCAGTGAAATTCATGTTTCTCCCTTGCAATTTCATTGATGAACTATACGGTTTTAGTATTCTCTAACTATTGTATTTTCATTAAAACTGCCAATGAATTTTGGGCTCTCTAACTCAGCGATTCTCGTTCATTTTCCAGTGATTTTTGGCCTCCTTAAATTCATCTTTTCCATTAAAATTTCTAGGGATTTTTTGGGTCTTTTAAACTCAACGATTTTGTTTATTTCGGAAACTAAATTCTGGCTGTACACAAAGTTTAACCTCATCTCTCCATTGGCATGATTTTCCATCCTTGTGAATCTGTGTGATATCGCTCTCTTTCCTTAGAAGGATCCTCCTCCCAGTATTAAAGAACCCTTTTTGTTGTAGCGTATCATGTTCACCATTGGGTACAGCTAGTGTTTGAATTTCTACTTTAAATGGGGATTTTGTCATAAAATGTTTAGTCATTTTAATTAATTAAGTTTTATTATTAAAAGAAATATTTAAGATTGCAAAAAAAAACAATAAATCAAAGGAACCTTGAGGTAATGAACAAAAACCTCCTCAGAGATGTTGGTGTTGGTCTAAATATTATTGTCTCCAGTGGATATATGGATTTATCCCTCACCAAGTGTTCCTCCCATATATTTATTTCACTAATGGTAAATCCTTTCTCAGCGGAATTATTATAATAATATAAAACTTTATTGATAATTGTTATTCACTAATTCTATAAGGGTAAGTGGTGATTTGATCATTCATTTAATGTATCTAATTTAATGATGGGTAGCTTTTGTAAATTCCTAACGATAAAGGATAGTGTGACATTAATAATACCTCATTATAGTGATGTGTAAAGAGGGTGCAGAGGGCCTGGAAATAGTAATAAGGTTTTATTTCTTTTCAGTTAAGGTTATTTTTATTTATTTAAATAATTGAATGAATTATTAAATTTACTTGGCACTGTAATGTACCCCAAATTTCTCAAAAAAAAAAAAAAAATTGTTAGGGGAGATTAAAGTTTCTTGACTCTCCAAACATTTGATTGTGACATAAAGATAATACATTAAAAATATTTTTATTCCTTTATTGTATGCATAGCATATTTTATTGTCATTATTGGATTAGAATCATACACTTATTTGTATTAAAGAAAATTGTGACCAGGGCTATCATATCCCTTAGAATAACCACCATGTCTATGACAAGTCATGTTATCCATAATACAACACGTAATAGACTATATAATATAGACTATCATATAGTCTATCCATAACATTAACACTAGCCATAACGATATACATAGTTTACCATATAGAATATCATTTGTATACCATAACACTTTAACACAATCCATATATATATATATATATATATATATATATATATATAGTTTACCATATACACTCTCATATGGATTCCATAACACTAACACTATCCATATCAATATATATATAGTTTACCATATTAACTATCATATGGATATCATAACTTGTTTTGTTCTAGCGTCGTGAACATAAACCTATTCCTAACATTGTTAAACCCTACCTGACTATTAACATAGCTCGACAATGAAGTGGTTGAAAAACCGTTTGAGGTGGATGACATGATAGGTCCTATAGGAATTTACTCTCATTCTGGTTCATTAATGGTGAGGATTGTCCCGTATCTTTTAGTTTGACACTTAGGAAAACACGCCCAATGAAGGCTCGCCATCTCCTTGAATTCACATGGTAGAGGTGGGGTGTGTACTGACCATCTTTACTCCTCTAGCGAGGACCTTGTGGTAAAATTTGTTCATTGTTCTAGCCCCCTTTGGTCCTCTAACATGGTTTTTGCCTCTGCGTTGAAACATGACCGATGTGTTTGGGTGAGGTTCGAATTTGGTGCACGATGGAAAAAGGGAAATGCATAGCCAGGGTTCTCTACGTGCCAAGTGAGTAAACGATTTTGTTGTTTATGACCTATGTGAGAATTATTTCATGATGTAATATATGTTTTATGCAAATGTAATTAGTTAACAGACCTCGTGTTTACTTTCTCTGTTGAGGGCTGACAGCTACACTCGTATGCATTTGCTACCCAAGATCACTGGGTTTATGGTTTGGGGTCTGGAGAGTTATTTTGTTTCCCTCTTGGTTGAATCTTAGGCTTATAATCTATACTCATTATGTTCCTTTCCCAATCAAACCATGGCCCAAATCATTTTAATGATAAACCCTTTGCGTTTTTCTTTTATTCATCGTTGTCATATTGTTATTCTTACCTTCTAGGACACGTCCAGAGATCCCAAGACTTGCTATGCTTCTTTCCATTATTCAGAATTGTCTGTTGTTGACGCTTCGTAATAAATTTTATAAATGCACTCTGTGTAATATAAGGCAATACTAACCCTCTCTAGGAAATTCATATTTACCTTTTGTGTATATAAATAGAAATTTTAACACTCTGTGGGAATTTCATAATTTACACTCTGTTTAATATATGGAAATATTAACACTCTGTGGAAAAAATTTCGTGTTTACCTTATGTGTATATAAATAGCAATATTAGCCCTCTGTGGGAATTCATAAATTTACCCTTTGTATAAATATATATAGCAGTATTAATCCTCTATGGAAATTCGTAAATTTATGCTCTGTGTAGATATATATAGCAGTATTAATCCTCTATGGGAATTCGTAAATTTACGCTCTGTGTAAATATATATATGAATATTAATCCTCTGTGGGAATTTGTAAATTTATGCTCTGTGTAAATATATATAGCAGTATTAATCCTCTATGGGAATTCTTAAATTTACGCTTTGTGTAAATATAACACTCCGTGGGAAGGTTTTTGTATTTACTTTCTTTGTATATAAATAGCAATATAAACCCTCTGGTTGTAAAACAATTTCTACATCAGGAAGGATTTGATTTTGACTGTAATGTTAATTAAATTATAGTGATTCATTGTGAACAATACACAGTTCACATCTTATGTGCCTCTTATGAATTCTTATCAATGTAATAATTCTCTCACTATGATCGTTACCCAAATCAAAATATTCCGCTATGTGATTTCAGGAGAATTAAATGGAAGTCTCTTGTTTAAGCGTTGACTTTGTCATAGTCAACTCCTTTTGTTTATGGGTCCTTGACACTGGGTTTGGACAAAATATGAATGTGTTCTTCTTGTTTGATTAATCTATGCACAATCTATATGCACAATCTATTTTAATGATAATTTCTTACTGTTATTTTCTCTGTTTTATAAGTTAAAATTCTATGCACCGTTACATGAAATTAATGATGCGGCCGTTTTCTTTTTTGCGAGGGTACCCATCAGTCGGTTTTGGGTCCACTCCTCCTCCTATATCGTGGACAAATTGTTGCACAAGAACAAGTGGCGATCGGGTTCTTCACCGGACTCAAGCTAAGTATTTTCTTTGACTTATTCTTATTGTTTGATCTTCATAGAATTAAAATGTTAGCACAGTTTACTAAACCCCCTCCTACTAAATTTGTAGGTTGTTCAAGTTGGAGAAATTAGATGAAGGAAATCATCTTACTCGAAAGGTATTCAAGTTTCATGTCCTTGCATGCATTAACTTCGGTTATACCTATATTCTGTGTACACTTTCTTAGAGCTTTGTTTACAATATAAGAGTTTGCGGGGTTTGGATTATGGTATTCCAACTATAATATTTTGAACAATGATTGATTGAATACAATCATTGCTTTTGTCATATACTTTGAGTTCCTCACTATATTTCTGGGGTAATAAAGAATGTATTCAAACTATTATTCTTTTCTCTATTTTTACATGTTATCAATTTGATAAGCACCCATTTGAGTTTATTCCTTATTGTACCATTTCTATACAGTGATTGTTATGTACATATTTGAATAGCAATTCAAAATATATATAATTCAATGGTTAATAGGAACATAACAATAGTTCTACCATTTCTTTATGTATGAGCATATATATATATATATATATATAGAGAGAGAGAGAGATAGATAGATAGATAGATAGATATACCCCCATCATATCTCAAATAATCAATATATTCAGTATCCTTTAACTATAATAAGCCATCATATTCCTAACAAATAAAAATCATAAACATAACATTGACAAGGAATGCAATCCAAGATACATATCTGAAACCTTATGTTGGAATACAAATGGAACAACCACGTTCCACCCAACCATAGAACAGAACAACCAAGTTCACTTGTCCTACTCACCCCCTAGGTTGACCATGAGTCCATAAGTGAAAATTGAATGATCGTCCTTAGCTATAGTCACCATCAACTTATCAGAAATTCATTTTCCTCACACTAACAGTGCTCATAAAAACAAGTAGTTTATTTCCCCCCAACATACTAAGCAGTGTCATGCCTCCTCCATATGTTGTTAAATATGCATCATTGTGCCTAGGTCTTTCTTTCCCTCCTTGGGAAATTCACAGCTTTACATATCCCTGATTTTTAGGGGATGCTATTGGTCAAATTCCACATTTTCCACTTGTAAAAATTATCCTTGACGTAACTCAAACATGTTCTCCACTCATGGAGTCATGGTCAACTATTTTTAACCTGGTTGTTCGATTTGTCTTCCAACATTTAATTTATTAAAAGTTTGTCTTTCACATGTGTCAAAATAAAAGAGGTTAGTTGGGCAAGTCAAATCTTTGCCCAACAATCATCAAATAATTAATTACAACAATAAAAATTCCAAATTCAGATTTGCTGTAAATGGGAAATAATTTCCAAATCCAAATTTTCCAAAAACAGAAATTTATTTCAAAGTTCACTTAGAATTTAATATTCTAAAATTTGAGCATATTACATCCTCTCCCCCTTAAGTACAACGCTGTCCTCAGTGTTCATTCCTCTCTCAGAATAGGGTTGGATAATATTTCCGCAAATCTTCCTCCAATTCCTGAGTGACCTCCTAAGGGCTAAACTGCTTCCATTGCACTTTTACCTGGGCGACGACTTTGTTTCGTAGTACTGTTTATTTCCTATCTAGAATGCATAGAGGTTCCGCTTGGAACTTTCCTTCTAGTTCCACTTGCACCATGTTCCAATCAATGATTTGAGTAGGATAATGAATATACTTTTTTAATAAGGAAACATGAAAAACATTATGAACTTTTAAGTTTGCAGGAAGTGCTAGTTGATACACCACGACTCCGATTCAAGTTAGAATCTCGAAGGGGACAAAAAACCTGGGCACCAACTTTGAACAATTTCCTAGCTTTAGAGAGCTCCTCCTTGCTTTGAATTTTAGATATACATGGTCCCCAATTTGAAATTCCCGGTGTCTCCTTTTTAAATATGCATAGCTTTTATGTTGGTCTTGGGCCTCCTTTAAATTATGATGTACCATTTTTACCATTTTCTCCATTTCCTGGAGCATTTGCGATCCCTTCATAAGCCTTTCAATTTGATTATCCCAACTAATAGGGGTTATGCATTTCCTTGCGTATAATTCTTTGAAGGGACTCATCTTGGCTAATGTTTGATAGCCATTATTGTAAGCAAATTCAACTAAGTGTAGGTACTCCTCCCACTTAGTTGGTTTTGTTCTCACGTACATTCGTAACATGTCTTCCACAATCTGATTCGTTCATTCAGTTTTTCCATCCGTTTGTGGATGGTAGCTTTTGTTGAAATTCAGGTTAGTATCCAATCCTGCAAAAAATTCCTTCCAAAACTTTGACATAAATTTGACATCTCTATCGGAGATCACCATCTTAGGAATTCCATGCAATCTAAATATTTATTTAATAAAAAATTCAGAAATATTAATTGCTTTATAATTAGATTTCATAGGTATAAATGTGTATATTTTCTAAGTTTATCAATCACTACCATGATCGAGTCAGTTTGCTTTTGATTCTTAGCCAAACCTGTGATGAAGTCCAACAAGATAATCTCACACTTCCATTCTGGTATAGGTAGAGTTTGTAGCAGACTGACTGGATGTTGATGTTTATCCTTTACTTGTTGACAATCTAAGCATTTAGATAAACATTCAGCTATTTCACTCTTCATGTTAGGCCAATAAAACAATTTTCTTAATGTGGTTATCATTTTCTGGTATCCTGGATGACCAAAATACGACCTTTTGTGCAATTCGTCAAGAATTTTTTATTTTAAATTAGTAGAATTAGGTACGTACAACCTATTTTAGAACCTTAGCAGTCTATTTTTATCTAAATTCAGATCTGTTTTGTTCAGTTCTTTTGCATTTTTTTGTAATTTTGTTGTTGTTTTGATGTAATTTTCTTCACTGTAGCTTGCGAATTTTATTCTTTGTTCGATGTTGTTTTCTATTTTTCTCACACTTATCTCATAAATTGTGTTAGTCCTCCGAATTAGAGCATCTTCAACTTTGTTTTATTTTCCTTTGATGTGTCTTACCTCAAAATCAAATTCACTTAAAAAGGCTAGCCATCTCGCTTGCCTTGCATTGAGATCCGATTGATTAAATAAAAAATTTACACCACTGTTGTCGGTTAGTAGTAGAAACCTTCTCCCCATTAAATAATGTCACCACATTTTCAGAGAATTAATTACAACTTGTAATTCCAAATCATGTGTAACTTAATTCCGTTCATGTTCTTTCATTTTACGTGAATCGTAATAGATAGCGTGTCCATATTGTGTTAGGACACCTTCCAAGCCCTCTTTGCTTGCATCCACGCAAACTGTAAAGTATTTATCGAGATCCGCTACCCTTAGGATAGGTGTTGTAGTTAAGAGTCTTTTTAATTTATCAAAGTTGTCCTGACACTTTTGTGACCAAGTAAATCTCACTCCCTTTTTATGTAGGGATGTAATTGGATACACGATATTATAAAATCCTTCGATAAGTCTTTGGTAATAACCGGTAATTCCCATGAATGATCTGATGTTTTCTACATCCTTAGGGATATGCCATTCCATAATGGATTTTATCTTTTCTGGATCCACTACAATACCCTCTTCGGATATCATGTGTCCTAGGTACTGTATCATTTTTTGGTAGAAGTCGCACTTATTAAACTTCGCATATAACTTATGTTTCCTTAAGGTCTGCAATAGTATTTTCATATGTTCTTCATGTTCTTCTTTCATTTTCGAGTAAACTAAAATATCATCGATAAACACCAGCACAAATTTATCCAGATATTGACTGAATATATATTCATCAAACACATACAGGTTGTTGGTGCATTAGTGATACCAAATGAAATTACAACAAACTCATAGTGTCTGTAATGTGTTCTAAATGTTGTTTTATTTATATCTTCGTCTTTTATTCTGGCTTGGTGATAACCAGACCTTAAATCTAACTTAGAGAAGATCCTTGCTCCTCTAACTTGATCAAACAAGTGGTTAATTCTAGGTAAATGATACTTATTCTTTATCGTCATCTTATTTAGTTGTCGATAGTCAATGCATAGTCTCAAGGTCCCATCTTTCTTTTTAACGAAGAGAACTGGTGCTCCCCAAGGTGAGACACTTGGTCTGATATATTCTTTATATAACAGTTCTTACAGCTGAATTTTTAGTTCCGTTAATTCGGGTAAACTCATTCTATAAGGTGCATTAGATATCGTGGCAGATCTATGTAGTAGATCAATAGAGAAATCTATCTCTCTTCTTGGAGGTAGTTCTAGTATTTCTTCCACAAATACATATCTAAACTCATGTATGACTGCAAATTCCTCTAAACTGAGTTTGTTTTCCTTTTCTAATAGATTAGTTACTTGAACAACATAAATTTGGCAACCTTTTTTCAAACATTTCTTAAACTGCATGGTTGATATCTGCCTAACCAAAATTGGTTTTCTAATCCCTTGTATCATCCTAACTGAGTGGTTTTCATCTCTGTAAATAAGTGATTCTTCGTAACATTTTAAAATTACTTTATGTTTCTCTAACCAGTCCATTCCAATGATTAAATCGTAAGATCCTAAAGGTAACATGTTCATATCTAACTTTTTACTTTGACCGTCTATGTTGAGTTCACATTCAGGAATAAAATGTGTTACCTTTCTCTTGGTCCATATGGCTAACTGTACTAACCAATAATTAACATGTTTTACTTTCTTGAGCTTTCTTAATTCAACTAAACCAGGAGTAACATAACTAAGACTAGCTCCTGGGTCAATTAATATGGAAATGCGGTTATCATGAATTTTACCTTCAACCTACATGATATTGGATTGTTGATCACCTTGCCTACCATCCAAAGCTTCATTAATTATGTGCATGCTTCTACCCATGTATCCTACTGTCGAAGCTTCCTGCAGGTTATGGACTGAATTCCTTGCCGTGGAAATTAAGCGTGGACAATTTCTCCTCAAGTGAGGTTCTCCAAACTCCCAACAATTCAATGGTTGTTTGGGGTTATCCCCAACTTTCTTGATTCCTAGGTTAACTGCTCTACCTCCCCCTTGAACACTCTGGGTGTTGGAATGATAGTCCTTCTTTTGGAAACTTTTTTCCATATTCCGAAAAGGGGTTGGTTGGAAGCATTTCTTTCGCTGATTCATTTTGTGTTGTTTCTTGTCCTTCCATTCCTTGGGAATATAAAACCTCTATTTTTACTGATCATAGCACATCCAAGCCTTTCTAAACACTTCATTTAAAGTCTTAGGATTCTCAAATCCAATTATGTCTTTGTACGACTGTGGTAGACAAATTAAGAATTGTTGTATCTTTACTTTGTCTTCCTTGATGTATGGTACAAATCTCAATAGTTCTAAAAATTTATTTATCAGATCATCCATTTTCATTTGTCTGAGTCTTAGCTCATAGAATTCCTTAGTCTTTCTTTCATAATAACTTTCTGACAAGTATTTCTTCTTGAAATATTTCTTAAAATCTGACCATTCCATTTGTTTCTCTTTCAATCCCTTAACCAATTTCGGGTCTTGCCACCAGATACTTGCTTTTCCCTTCAAGTTGAATATAGCCATTTTGACTTTCATATCAATATATTAATTGTAAATCTAGAAGTATTTATTTATATCTAGTACCCATGCTTTAGCCTCTTCACCCATTCTTGATTCTTCGTCAAAGGTGGACGATTTTATTTGCTTGAATTCACCTTCTAGGTGATCTACTTGTTTTCTTTTCTTCCTATACTACTTTTGTTTCCTATCATGTGTGTGTTTTCATAAGAACTGTTCTCATATTTTATTTCAAGGCCAGAGTTTTTAGAGGACCTTTTGTTGAATTCTTCCTCTTTGTCATTGTCCTTTGGGCCTTCTTTGTTGCTATACTACATAGCAACATTTCATTTATTTCTAACTTGTCTTCATGTGCCTTTTTCATCTTTTCCTTATCTTCTTTAAAAACTTGTAATTCCACGATGAGGTTCTTCATTGTTTCCAAAACCTGGCTGGCTGAACTTCTTTCATTGTGATGCCCTAGTTCTTTAGGAAGTCCTTGATTGGGATTCTCTTCAGGTCTAATTTATTCTTCATTATCTGCTGACATTATCACAACATACCAACAATTTTTCTGTTTGTAACAGTAAACATATTTGTTATCTTTTCTTCAACAGAAATTAAAAACTTAAAATAATTTGGCCTTTCCCTCAGGTCCAAGTGTTGTAACCTTAAGCTGTGATACCATATGTAATGTACACCAAATTTCCCAAATTAAAATTTTTTTGTTCGGGGACATTAAAGTTTCTTGACTCTCCAAACATTTGATTGTGACACAGAGATAATCCATCAAACATATCTTTATTCCTTTATTGTATGCATAACATATTTTATCGTCGTTATTGGATTAAAATCATACACTTATTTTTATTAAAGAAAATTGCGACCAGGGATATCATAGCCCTTAGCATAACAACCGTGTCTATGACAAGTCATGCTATCCATAATACAACACGTAATAGACTATGGACTATAGACTATCATATAGTCTATCCATAACATTAACACTAGCCATAACGATATACATTGTTTACCATACAGACTATCGTGTGGATACCATAACAGTAACACTAACACTATATATATATATATATATATATATATACTGTTTACCATATAAGATATCATATGGATTCCATAACATTGACACTATCCATCTCAATATATATATATATATATATATAGTTTACCATATTAACTATCATATGGATACGATAACCCTAACACTATCCATAACATATAAATATTGTTTAACATATGGAATGTTATATGGATACCATAACAACGTATGACTTTAGTATAGTGTAACAAACATATACCATAACAATATTGTTTTTTTCTAGTAGCACGAACATAAACCTATTGCTAACATTGTTAAACCCTACTCGATTGTTAACATATCTTGGCAATGAAGTGGTTTGAAAACCGTTTGAGGTGGATGACAGGTCGGGTCCTGTAGGCATTTACTCTTGGTCTAGTTCATTAATGGTGATGACTGTCCCGTACCTTTCAAGCTAACACTTAGGCAAACACACCCAATGTAGGCTCACCATCTCCTCAACTTGACATGGGAGAGGTGGGGTGCATACCGTTTGTCTTTAATCATCTAGAGAGGACCTCGAGGTAACATTCGTTCATTGTTCTAGCCCCCTTTGGTCCTGTAACTTGATTTTTGTCTCTGCATTGAAACACGATCGATGCGTTTGGGTGAGGTTTGGCTTTGGTGCGTGATGCAAAAAGGGCAATGCATAGACAGGGTTCTCTACACGCCAAGTAAGTAAACAATTTTGTTTTTTATGACCTCTGTGAGAATTATTTCATGATGTAATCTCTGTTTTATGCAAATGTAAATAGTTAATAGACCTCGTGTTTCTATTCTTTGTTGAGGGTTGACGATTATGCCCGTATTCATTTGCTACCTAGGATTTCCACCGGGTTTATGGTTTTGGGTCTGGAGATTTATTGTGTTTCCCTCTTGGTTGACTTTTAGGCTTCTAATCTATACTCATTATGGTCCTTTCCCAGTCGAACCGTGGCCTGAATCATTTTAATATTAAACCCTCTGCATTTTTTATTTTATTTTTCTTTTTAATACTCTTATTCTTATCCTCTAGGACTCGTCTAGAGATCCCAAGACTTTCTACGCTGCTTGCCATTATTCATTCTTGTTTATTGTTGACGCTCCATAAGAAATTTCACAAATGCACTCTGTATAATATAAGGCAATACTAACCCTCTGTGGGAAATTTGTATTTACCTTCTGTGTATATAAATAGCAATTTTAACCCTCTATGGTGATTTCATAATTTACGCTATGTGTAATATATGGAAATATTAACACTCTCTGGAAAAATTTTCATGTTTACATTCTGTGTATATAAATAGAAATATTAACCCTCTGTGGGAATTCATAAATTTACTCTCTATATAAATATATATAGCAATATTAATCCTCTGTGTAAATTCATAAATTTATGCTCTGTGTAGATATATATAGCAGTATTAATCCTCTGTGGGAATTCGTAAATTTACGCTCTGTGTAAATATATATATATAGCATTATTAATCCTCTATGGGAATTCGTAAATTTATGCTCTGTGTAATTATATATAGAAGTATTAATCCTCTGTGGGAATTCGCAAATTTACGCTCTGTGCAAATATAACACTTTGTGGGAAGGTTTTTGTTGGTCACTATAATTGCTTAATTAATTTCAAACAACCAAGTGAAACATAAATTATCAACCCAGGGAAGTCTTTTGTTTCAAAGATAGCCACGCACTATATATTCTCAATTCCAAAAGCACTTAGTGTTGTAGTAAAGAAA
>ML781272.1:435747-454019 GCA_009831015.1 Picea engelmannii
AAACGTGTAGTAATGAGAAAGGACGTTGTGTACCTTGGAATGATCAGGTGAAATGATAGTATAAGTCTAAATACAGGTGATGAAGGGTATAACAATGGCAAAAAGTATGGGCAAAAAGGGTACATTGTGTGGTCCTAACAGTTTTCGTATATACTTTCCGTGTATATAAATAGCAATATTAACCCTTTGGTTATAAACCAATTTCTCTGTTGGGAAGGATTTGATTCTTACTGTAATTTTATTGATTCATTGTGAACAATACTCATGTCGCATCTTATGTGCCTCTTATGAATGCTTATCAATTCAATATTTCCCTCACTATGATCGTTTCCCAAATCGAAATATTCCACTATGTGATTTTGGGAGAATTAAATGGACGTCTCTTGTTTAAGCGCTGACTTTGTCATAATCGACTCCTTCCATTTATGGGTCCTTGACACAGGGTTTGGAGAAAATATTAATGTGTGATTATTGTTTGATAAATCTATCCACATTCTATTTTAATGATAATTGCTTACTGTTGTTTTCTATGTTTTATAAGTGAAAATTCTATGCATGGTTACATGAAATTAATGATGGGGCCCTTTTCTGTTTTGCGAGGGTACCCATTAGTCGGTTTTGGGTCCACTCCTCCTCCTCCTGAATCATGGACAGATTGTCGCAAAAGAACAAGTGGCTATCTGGTTCTTCGCCAAAATCAAGCTAAGTATTTTCCTTGACATATTCTTATTGTTTGATATTCATAGAATTAAAATGTTAGCACAGTTTACTAAACTCCCTTCTACTTCTTTTGCAGGTTGTGCAAGTAGGTGAAATTGGATAAAGGAAATTAACTTACTCTAAAGGTATTTGATTTCCACGTCCTTTTGCACATTAACTTCAATTATACCCAGATTCTGTGTACACTTTCTTAGAGCTCTATTTACAATATAAGAGGTTGTGGGGTTTGGATTGTGGTACTCCAACTCTAATATTCGAACAATGATCAATTGAATACAATGGTTTCTTTTGTTATATACTTTGAGTTCCTCACCATATTTCTATGGTTATAAAGAATGTATTCAAACTGTTATTCTTTTCTCTATTTTTACATGTTATCAAATTCATAAGCACCCATTTGAGTTTATTCCTTATTGTACCATTTCTTTGTAGTGATTGCTATGTACATATTTGAATAGAATTCAATATATATATATATATATATATATATATATATAATCCAATGGTCAATAGGAACATAACAATAGTTCTACCATTTATTTATGTATGAACATATATATATACCACCATCTTATCTCAAACAACCAATATTTTCAGTATCCTTTAACTATAATAAGACATCATATTCCTAACAAATAAAAATCATAAGCATAACATTGACAAGGAATGCAAGCCAAGATACATATCTGAAACCTAATGCTGGAATACAAATGGAACAACCACATTCCACCCAACCATAGAACATAACAACCAAGTTCACTTGTCTTGCTCACCCCCTAGCCTGACCATGAGTCCATAAGGGAAAACTGAATGATCCTCCTTAGCTATAGTCACCATCTACAGATTAGATATTCCTTTCCCTCACACTAACAATTCTCATAGAAACAAATAGTTTCTTTTCCGCCAACATACTAAGCAACGTCCTGCCTCCTCCATATGTTGTTAAATATGCATCCTTGTGCCTAGGTATTTCCTTCCCTCCTTGGGAAATTCCCATCTTTACAAATCCCTGATTTTTAGGGGTTTCTAGTGGTCAAATTCCACATTTTCCACTTGTAAAAATCAGCCTTGAGGTAACTCAAACATGTTCCCCACTCATGGAGTCATGGTCAACTATTTTTAACTTGGTTGTTCCATTTGTCTTCCAACATTTAATTTATTAAAATTTTGTCTTTCACATGTGTCAAAATAAAAGAGGTTAGTTGGGAAAGTCAAATATTTGCCCAACACTCATCAAATAATTAATTACAACAATAAAAATTCCAAATTTGGATTTTCCATAAATGGAAAATACTTTCCAAGTCCGAATTTTCCAAAAACGGAAATTTATTTCAAGGTTCACTTAGAATTTAATATTCTAAAATTTGAGGATATTACAGGCACCTTGAATAAATCAATAACTTACCTTTTGCAATGATTATGATATGATTGATGAATGTTTAAGTTTATCTTACTGGTGTCACACATTTAACATTGATTTATGACTAGTAAATAGTTAGACTTCGTGCGCGCAAGGAGATTATGTTGTAATAAATGATTTTATAGTGATTTTCCTTCTTATGTGAGAGAAATTAAGGTGACAAATGATTTCTTTTATGCTTGTTTACTGTTTAGATTGCATAGATAATGGACTATTTCTGAAACATAATTGTTTCTGCTTTTAATTACCCACGTGCATTGCAAAAACAATGACACATGATTAGATTAGGAATAAAATGTACTTGCGCGTCTTAAATTTTAGTTGTCATGTGCTTGTTTAGATTTGTTTACTCTAGTGAGAAACAAATAGTAATGTTGATGTACTAATGAATTATGGGTGAACACTCCTTACTTGCATCAACAAATGTCTTATTGAATGATGAAATTCAATCCTTACATGCATTAATAGATTTATCAATTAACTAGATGAACAACTTTTATTGTGCCATTAAATTATTAACGAGTGATTGATGTAGACCTTAGATTTCCTATTCTTGTGAATTTTGTCATGTGTAATGGTTTAGAGATGTTTTATCTTGTGCTTACCTTAAAAATGATGTTGATTATTGTAAATTCGATGATTGATTTAATCACGTGCCTATAAATTAAGTAGATATTGTAGGGCCTTAAAAATAAAATGAGTGGATTATTTGTGCCTTGGCTTACGTCGTTGCTTGATTGATTCAGTAATTGAGTTCTCATGTGCCATGGAATTTTATGTTACATTTGTTGGGTTATTGGAATGTTTTTGTGCCTTGATGATCGATGATGATGTGATTTATCTTAGATGACATGGAATTGATTGTATGGGTAGGATGTAGACACCTCCTTGTTCCTCATAAAAGTCGCCAACCCTGATACCTTAAATAGTCAAAATAGATGGGAACCTGAGCTTGAGCATTGATTATGTGTCCTAGAGGTCCTAACTTTGCAGGGTAGGTTGGTTGGGTATTCATCTTGTATTTATTTTTTGATTGAATGTTGTCATAAATTCTTTGCAGATATTGCTAATCTACTACAATATTTATATTTATGTGTCGCTATCCTTCATTGACACATTTATTGAGTTGATATTTATTTCAATGACGAGTAGCAGTTCATGTTGTTACCTTGTGTCGTTATTCATTTATGATTCATACTATTCATGCATCATCATATGTTGTATGAATGCAATGATTATGGGATGTTGTTTATTGTGTTAATGCGTCAATATGTGTATCATTATTTATGGTAGTAATGTGTCAGTGTTATTTCATGAATGATTAATAATGTTTTAATATTGTCTCATTTATATATTGGATGATGTGACATAATGTAGATATTAATTGTGATGTATATTTTGTAACGCAAACTAAAAAAAAAAAAATTGTGTCGCTTTCGTTGTCATAACGGGCGGTCGTTACATGTGGTATCAGAGAGGGTTCTACCCCTGACTTGGGATCATTACGCCTTCCACTATGAAACCACTTGATTATAATTTATCACTAATTAAATTGATTTGTATTCGTGCAGGTAATTATGGTGAGAGGATGTCGCAGAGGCGGATGATGGGGTTCTAGGGGAGGAGGCGCGATGCCTCTAGTAGCATCCATGCTAGAGGGGTATAACCCCCAAGGAGAAGAACAAGTCATCGCACATGAACATATAATTGTGGGAGATGCCATTGGGTTGATGAGGTCCTTTCAAAGGATGTATGAGGCCCTGATTAGCTAGTTGGATAAAGATGAGGCTAGGGAGATGGTACCCCTTAAGGGTCCCCCATGCACCCCAAACTGTACTGGTAGCATTCACCGAGAACTCAAGAAGGTCAAGTTTCCTAATTTCTTTGGTGCCACAGATGACATAGGCGTCGAGGAATGGTTGGAGAATATTGTAATGTTCATTTCACTTCACGACTATACCTCGAACATGAAGGTCTTCATGGCAGTCTTTTAGTCGAAGGGGAGTGCTCTGCTATCGTGGAAGATGCTCGTGCCACAACTGAACATGGTCTTCAAAGTTGTTTCATTGAAACTATTCGAGGAGAGTTTCCAAGAGAGGTATCTGTCAGAGGAATTCATTGAGCATCAACTCAAAGAGTTCAATGCCTTGTGATAGGGCAGTCGTACGATGCCCGAGTATGAGGCCCATTTCATGGATCTTCTTTGGTATGCTCTGCATATGAACAATGTGAAGTTTAAGGTCAAAAAGTTTGTATTCGTCCTTAATGTCAACGTCCATGTGAAAGTGAGGATTTTGATGCGTCAGTGGTTGCACGATGTTGTCCAAAAGGCCCTCATAGTTGAGGAGGATCAAGACTCCAACGAGACCGATGAGACATGAGACATCTGGTGCACAACAACATCAGACACCAACTAGACATCCACCAGGTTATAGAGGAACTCCAAGAGGATCCACATTCACTACACCATGACGGTTGACACCTCAACATAAGACTCCCTATAGAATACCACAACACCAACAACAACATTGACCACAGTAGCAGCAGTTGAGGCCTGTTCAGCAGAACAAACCAGGGTTACAAGTTGGTGGGCCATCAACTTCTACTTTGGGGACCATGAATACTGGACCAAAGACCAAATGTTGGACATGTGGAGAGCCACATTACAAGCATTATTTCCCAGTTGAGAGGGCCAGAGAACTCGGGTCAGCCGGACCCACCACAGTAGGAGATTTGGGAAAGTCCCATCGGATTCACACAATGGTGAATAAGCGCTAGGGTGATCACCATTGTACTATTCTTGAGACGTCAGGTACAATCGATGACCAAACCCTTAGTATTTTGATAGATATAGGTGCTACAGAGAGATTTATTTTTGGTGTAGCGCTAAAAAGAATTAAGGTAAAGGCAGTCAAAGCGGACAAGTTTAGCTACATAGAAATGGCTTTGGGAGCCAAACAAAAGAGGTTATGGGTTGTAGCCTTAACCTAGGAGATTTTTTCATGAATTCCAACTTGTATGTCATGATCCTTGGATATTATGAAGTCGTGATCGGTATGGAATGGTTGGAATCATATGAGGCGATACTCAACTGTAATACAAAACAATTGAGTTTGGTCGATGGTGAGGGACAGAGACTAGTGATTGTAGGAAGAAATCATAGATTTTCCCTAATTTTCATCTCTTCCCTACAACTACATAAGAGCATGCACAAGGGATACAAGATATATGCGATCTTTGCATTGAACGAAAAAGGGTGTGGAAAAAGGACTAGAAAAACTTCTGGTAGTACGCTAGTTTGCAGACGTATTCCCATAGGAATTACTAGGGTTTCCACCTAAGAGGGAGTTGGAATTTACCATCGACCTAAAACTTGGGACTGAACCATTAGCAAGAAAAACTTATTGGATGTTGACCCCTGAGTTACAGGAGTTGAAAATGAAACTGAAGGAGTTTATAGATATTGGACTTATACATCCAAGTGTGCCACCATGGGGTGTGCCTGTTATTTTCATAAGCAAGAAGGATGGGTCATGGAGACTTTGCATTGATTACCGTCAAATGAAAAATGAAACAATCAAGAACTAGTATCTATTCCCAATAATAGATTATTTTCTTGATCAGATGAAGGGCATGACAATTTTCTTGAATATCGACTTGAGATAAGGGTATCACCAGTTATGGATCAAGGAGGAAGACATTTCTAATACCACCTTTAATTTGAGGTTTGGACATTACGAGTTTATTGTTTTACCATTTTTACTAACAAACGCCCCAGGAGTATTCACGAGATTGATGAATGGGGTGTTTCGCGAATACTTGGATAAGTTTGATCAAGTATTCATTGATGATATTTTTATATATTCGCGGACAATGTAAGAACATGAAGAACATTTGTGCTTGGTACTACAATGTCTATGAGATAAAAAATATTTTGGGAAACTGTCGAAATGCTCATTTTATCAATAGAAGATTCATTACTTAGGCCATGCCATCTCCGATGAAGGTATCGTTATGGATCCAGTGAAGGTAGAGGCTATTATGGAATTCCATGCACTGATGAATTTCCATGAAGTGTGTAGCTTCATGGGTTTAGTGGGATATTATCGAGGGTTCATCAAAGGGTTTTCGGAGATAGAAAATATGATTACGGAATTGCAGAAGAAGAAAAAGAATTTTGTGTGGAATGAAAAATGCACATAAGCATTTCGAAGGCTCAAGGAGTTGTTGACGACAACACTGATACTAAAATTCCCTGACATGGACGAGGAATTCTTGGTATGCACTGATGCATACAGGGAATGCTTAGGCGGAGTCTTGATTCAAGATGGTCGAGTGATCACTTACATCTTTAGAAAGTTAAAAAATCATGAGGAGAACTACACAACGCATGGTTTGAAGTTCTTAGGCATTGTGTATGCCTTGAGAGTTTAGAGACACTACCTAATTGGAAGAAAATTCTAACTAAAAACAAACCATTGTGGTTTACAACACATTTTTACGCACAACAAATTGAACATACGACAAAGGCGTTGGTGGGAACTGTTGAGCGAGTATGATTTCAATATTAACTACATAAAAGGAACAATGAACATAGTGGTTGATGCGTTGAGTCAGAGACCACACATATTTTCGGTGATAACGTTTTAGACAAACCTACGTGAAAATATTCTAACTTTACAACGCGACAATGACTGGTATAAGGAGGTTAAGGAATTTATCAGACAAAACACCATGTTGGTACCAAAATTTGAGGGATTTACTATGGACAACGATGGATTAATGAGAGATAATAATCATATTTACGTACCTCCCAATGATGAGTTGAGAAGTTTGATCGTAAAAGAAGCTCATAAAGTAGTGTAAATGGCTCATCCAGGAGTCACGAAGATGAGGGTATACCTTAAACCCTTATTCTTCTAGAAAGGAATGAAGGTGGGCATAGTGAACTATGTGGCAATATGTCTAGAATGTTAACAAGTGAAGGCTAAACATAGACATCCAACAAGATTAATACAACCACATGCTATTCCAGAATCAAAATGGGAGGTCATTTCTATGGATTTCATTGTTGGATTGTCGCTAACGGTAAGGAGGCACGACTCAATTTTCGTGGTAGTTGACACTTTGATGAAGAGTGCAAATTTTATCTTTGCGCATACATCGTATCAGGCACCTAACATAGCTATAGTATCTATCAGCAATATTTTGAGGTTTCATGGCGTGCCTAAGAGGATCATATCTGATCGAGGATCAGTGTTTACAAGACGATTTTGGACTTGTTTCCAAGAGGCCTTGGGAACCCAACTTAACTTTAATACTGCATATCACCCAAAGACAGACAGGCAGACAAAAAGAACAAACCAAATATTGGAGGACATGTTGCGTATGTACGTGATGGACCAACAAAAGAATTGGGAAGAGTTCTTTCAACTGGTAGAATTTTCATACAACAACAATTACCAAAGCATAATTAAGATGGCACCATTCGATTTTCTTTATGGGTGACTGTGTCAAATGCCTTTGAGTTGGGATCAGCTTGAGGATAGGGTCCTAGTAGGACCAAACGTAATCCAATAAACGGAAAAGAAAATTCAAACAATAAGACAACGGATCAAGGAAGAGCAACATCGATAGAAGAGTTATGCGGATGCACATTGCACTGACCATAGTTATGAAGTTGGATATTGAGTCTTCTTCTAGGTGAAACGACACAAGAGTTTGATCGAATTTGGAAAGGGTGCTAAATTATCTCCTAGGTTCATGGGACCGTTCGAGGTTGTGGAAAGGAAGGGGCTCGTGGCCTATTGACTAGCCTTGCCTGATTCTTTGTGCCATATGCACGATGTTTTTCATGTATTTGTTTTGAGACATTATGTTAGTTATCCTACACATGTGATTGACATAATTTATTTGAAGGTATCAGATGAGGGTGCATGCACGATGGAGCCAATACACATCATGGAGCATCGCATTCGACAAATACGGCGTTGAACAATCGATCAGGTCAAGGTCCAGTGGAATGATTATAGTATGCACTCGACTACCCGGGAGGATGCATATGATATGCATCAGCAGTTTCCATTTTTGTTTGATAGATAAACATTTATATATTTTCAGGTACTTTATTTCTTCATTTATATACTTTGAAACATTAGGACAAGTTTAAAACAAGAGGGGATGTATGTAACATCCCTCTCTTGAGCACACATGATTTGAATTATTATTTGAGGACACTTGCATGCAAGTAATCCGTTTCATTATACGATTGTCTGATTCTCTTATGGATTATGATGATATGTTATTTGATTATATGTGTATTGACATGTGCTATTGACTGGTTTCTCCTGAGTGTGTAGGATTCTTGAAAGATTGAGGATGTCAATGGAATCGAATGACCTCCTTGGAATCCATATCGAGTAAGGGAATGGATTGTTTATGGTTTGAGTATTTTTGTTATTGCATATGTGACATATGACTGATATATTATGAGGTTGTTTATGGATCAGTGACATGTTTCATTAATGGATGCAGGATGATGATTGCTTTCTAATCATAATCACATTTGGAGTAAATGGGTCATGCAATAAAACCATAGATATTGAGGGAGAGGTGTGGCAGCAACCCTTCCATAGCCTACTAGCACTCCCTCCATGGCTCGAAATGTAGCTTAACGATTACCTAGTTTGAGAGATCCACGATGTTGTGAGGGAAGAATGAGACAATCACTCATGAAGATTCTAACGGGAACGTAATAAGGTAGGGTCCTTATTATTTAGAGGCCCTTAGTCTCCCACAAGGTTGCCTGACGAAGTATTGACTCTGAGGGTGGACATCTACCGGAATCAGTGAAAGGTGAGTGGAACCCTTGGACCACATAGTGAATCTTTAAGGGCACGTCGCATAAATGAAACATGAATAAAGGTGAGTGGAACCCTTGGAGCACGTCATGATTTTTAACACTGGCGAGTCAATGAAACTAGGTACCTAGAAAACAATATCTTATTTTAACTTGGCCAACTTTAAAATAAATATTGTATGAGTAAAGTTTAATAATTATAAAATTTCCCTTAAAAATATTTTTTTATAAGCCTAGTTGAAATTAGAGCATAGGTCTAAATGGGGTATAAGGACTAAAAACTAATTAATCAATTAATAAAGGGGGGATGAAGACAAATCAATTTAAAATTTAAAGGAGAAATAATTTATCAAAAAATTAATTATTGGTTATGTGAAAAACTAAATTAAATGCAAAAGGAATGTGCAACATAGAAGGGAATCTAGTCTAGAGAACTTTCCAATTTAGAGCTCAACTAAGATCTAAGAAAGGCGTTAGTCATTAAGGGAATGTGATGGAATAAAGGGACATCAAGGAGCATTTTTAGGAACAGTTTTAGGTGGGTGAGAGAAATTGGAAAATTAATTTAATTAATTAAATGAAATTCTGGTGAAACTTAGTGATTGGATGACAAGTGTACAGGGGAGAATTTTCCTAATTAGCTTTTAATAAAATGGATTTAATGTGCAAATGGAAGTGTCACTAAAGAGAAATATATAAAAAAAATGGTGGAGAAGGGAAATGGATCACGACTGGTATGCGTAAGGTTATGCTGCCAGATTTTCTCTTGACTGATTTTTCTTATGGGAGTTGGGATACCCAACTTGATTATAGATTGGTAGTCCGACCTTGTGAAGCGAGCTGTGAGCTATATCATTGGTATGTTTTATTTTGACATGCATTTCTAGGTGACATCAGAAGTTTCCTTATCATCCAAATCACCTTTCGTTCAGTACCGGTTGTTCCAAGGGAAATTTTGGTTTCCTTATTCTTCCTTGCATGTACACCATTATGACCAGGATAATGATTCCCCTAAGAAAAGGCTAGTGAAAAATTTGATAGTCATATCCCTTTTTCAATTCACACTATACTCTATTTCTTTATCAATCGATTTTTCTTTTAGCACGGTGAATGTTTTTCCCATCGTTCCTAATAGAACCATTCTATTTTTATTTAGAATCTAGAACCTTCATGATTTTAACATGGTAAGTTGTCAAACAAGCCATGAAGGTACTCCTTTATTGAGCATTCTTTATGTTTTTACAATCCTTGGACGTATTCTATTCGTTGGGATTGTTATGATTTTAGTCTTGATGACTATATCCACAGTCTCCAAGATCTGTCCCCTTGCCTTGTCTTGTTTCCCAGTCCCAGGCACACCAGATCTATTGAATCCCATAGCACACTACAAACATTTAGACACTCCCATCAAATCTGGGAAAACTGAATGAAATTCGTGTTTCTCCCTTGCAATTTCATTGATGAACTCTGTAGTTTTGGTCTTCTCTAACTCTTCGATTTTCATTAAAATTTCAAGTGAATTTTGGGCTCTCTAACTCATCGATTCTCGTTCATTTGCCAACCATTTTTGGCCTCCTTAAATTCATCTTTTCCATTAAAATTTCTAGCGAATTTTTGGGTATCTTGAACTTAGCAGTTTTGTTTATTTCGCCAACAAAATTATGGTTTTACATGACGTTTACCCTTATCTATGTGTTGGCACGAGTTTCCAGCCTTGCGAATCTATGTGATATCCCTCTCTTGCCTTTGGAAGGATACTCCTCCCACTATTAAAGAACCATTTTTGTTGTAACTTAGCATGTTCACCATTGTGTACAACTGGTGTTTGAACTGCTACTTTAAATGGGGATTTTGTCCTAAAAGTTTTAGTTACTTTAATTGATTAAGTTTGATTTTTTTTTTTGTTTGTTATTTTGTCTGTGACATGTGGGACTAACCTGTGGCTAAGAAACCGCGACTCAGGGGCATCTAAGATGTCAAAATCACCCAGGGATCGCACCCATCCTAAGCCACACCAACCCTTAACATGGTTGGAATTTTTGTCCCCACAGGTTTCGAACTAGTGACTTTAACATCACAGAGTGCCTTAGCAACACACTCTATCACCAACTGTCCTACACCTCAGGGATGATTAATTTTTATTATTAAAGGTGATGCTTAATATTGCAAAAAAAAACAATAAATCAATGGAACCTTGTGGTAATGAACAAAAGCCTCCTCAGAGAAGTTGGTGTTGGTATAAATATTATCATCTCCAATGGATACATGGATTTATCCCTCACCAAGTGTTCCTCCCATATATTTATTTCACTAATGGTAATTACTTTCTCAATGTAATTATCATAATAATATAAAACATTATTGATAATTGTTATTCATTAATTCTATAAGGGTAAGTAGTGATTTGATCATTCATTTAATGTATCTAATTTAATGATGGGTAGCTTTTGTAAATTCCTAATGATAAAGGATAGCGTGAAATTAATGGTACCTCATTATAGTGATGTGTAAAGAGGGTGTGGATGGCCTGGAAATAGTAAGAAGGTTTTATTGCTTTTCAGTTAAGGTTATTTTTATTTATTTAAATAATTGAATGAATTATTAAATTTACTTGGCACCTTGAATAAGTCGATAACTTACCTTGTGCAATGATTATGATATGATTGATGAATGTTTAAGTTTAGCTTACTGGCATCACACATTTAACATTGATTTATGACTAGTAAATGATTAGACTTCTTGCGTGCAAGGAGATTATGCTATAATAAATGATTGTGTAGTGATTTTCCTTCTTGCGTGAATGAAATTAAGGTGACAAATGATTTATTTTATGCTTGGTTAATGGTTAGATTGCATGGTTGATGGACTATTGTTGACACATGATTTTTTATGTTTTTAATTACCCGCGCGCGTTGAAAAAACGATGACACATGATTAGATTAGGAATAAAATGTACTTGTGCATCTTAAATTTTAGTTTCCATGTGCTTGTTTAGATTTGTTTAATCTAGCGAGCAACAAATAGTAATGTTGATGTACTAATGAATGTTGGGTGAATGCTCCTTACTTGCATCAACAAATGTGTTATTGAATGATGAAATTCAATCCTTATGTGCATTAATATATTTATCAATGAACTAGATTAACAACCTTTATTGCGCCATTAAATTATTAACGAGTGATTGATGTAGACCTTAGACTTCTTGTGATTGTGAATTTTGTCATGTGTAATGGTTTAGAAATGGTTTATCTTGTTCTTACCTTGAAAATGATGTTGATTATTGTAAATTTGATGATTGATTTAATCGCACTCCTGGAAATTAGGTAGATATTGCGGCTCATTAAAAATAAAAATGAGTGGATTATTTGTCCCTTGGATTATGTCATTTCTTGATTGATTTAGTAATTGAATTATCATGCACCATGGAATTTTATGTTACATGTGTCGGGTTATTGGAATGATATCACGCCTTTATGATCGATGATGATGTGATTTAGCTTAGACGACATGGCCTTGATTGCATGGGTGGGATGTAGACTCCTCCTTGTTCATTAGAATAATATCAAGCCCCGAGACCTTAAATGGTCAAAATTGATGAGAACCTAGGCTTGAGAATTGCTTATGTGTCGTGGAGGTCCTAACCTTACAGGGTAGGTTGGGTGGGTAGTCATATTTTATTTATTTCCTAATTGAATGTTGTCGTAAATTGTTTCCAGATATTGTGGTTTGCTAATATGCTATGCTATTTATGTTTATGTGTCACTATCCTTCGTTGATGCATTGATTGAGTTGATATTTATTTCAAAAACGAGTAGTGGGTGATGTTATTACCCTGTGTCGTTATTCATTTATGATTCATACCATTTATGCGTCATCAACTGTTCTATAAATGCAATGCTTATGGGATGCTATTTATTGTGTTAATGAGTCAATATGTGTATCGTTATTTATGACAGTAATGTTTCTACGTTATGTCGTGAATGATTTATAATCTGTCAATATTGTTTCATTTATATATTGGATGATGTGACATGATGTAGATATTAATTGTGATGTATATTTCCTAACACAAACTATTTTTTTTTTTTGTCCTTTTCGTTGTTGTAACGGAGGGCTGTTACACCACATTACTTGGATAGACACTTTTATTTATATTTTTTCATGGACATACACCCTAATTATACCATCCTACCGTCCAATTATTATGAGGCTGGTAAAGGACATGCATATGATCGCAAAGGGGCATATCGAATTGCTACATTGTAGAGACCTCCACAACCTTTAGTATCTTGTCCAACAATGACATTTGCCTCATATTCAGAGTTGTGAGCTACATCAGAGGTTGAAAAGGAGGCTAGGAATGCAATTGAAGAAAATTTGGAATTAATTTTTTATGGTGTTGATGTTGGTTTGAACTGTTAGAGAGTGAGAGCCAATTCTCGAGCCAATTTTGTTTACAAAACACATGAGGAGATAGATACCATGTCAGTAGAAGATCTTAAGGAGTATGCAAAATTTTGTCGTAATATTTGGAAGGTGTTCATTCAAAATGATGAACCGAACATTAGATTGGTATGTGTTATAGTTAATAATTTTTTTATGCATTTGAGGATAGTTTACTTGTAGTTCTAGATCTAGATACATATCATTGTATCTTTAGAAATAATTGAGTTTTTATTGTCATTAATTGAAGTTTGGTCATATGTTAAATGAATCTCTAGTAAATATTGGACTTGATTCTACGAGTTTAAATTTAGATGGGTTGAATCATGTATGTGTTTTCTAGTATCCACATGTGAGCACTTTAGTTGTCCAATCTCCAATCTTTTGAAAAATCAACAACATGAGATTTATGTTTTTGTATAAATGTGAACACATTGAATCCTATATTTAGTTATAAGTTTTGTTGTTCACGGATCCATATTCCATCTCCTACTAGTTGGGTAGGCTTGTCCCAATTATGATTAGGAGAGTTTGAAGAGGGTGGAAGTTCACATGTATCATTGCATGTTGAAAACAAATTTATTTATATATAAAAATTGCAATGTCATTTAAATAATTAATTTAAAAGAAAAATGTCTTAAACAATATATAATTTATTGAATCTTAGGGTATGGTGGGTATAATTTATTTATACTCAGGTTGGAACATCACAGGTATTACATATTTCAAAATTAAAAACTATAATTTAATGTGTTTAAATCATTTAAATTTAATTTTCAATTGTACAAATTTGAAATGTGTTATAGGGAAATGTGGAGACAAGAGTTCCTGAGAGTGTGCTTAAACAAAATGTGGAGAAGGGAGTGCAGGAAATTGGGATTGAGGAGGATGCATCCATACCTGGGAAGGATGTGTCTATTCACGATGATTCTTAAATGTATGTTCATTGCACATTAGTGAGTTTTAATTGGATTTTATGTTGGATTTTTTATATATAAGTGTTCACGATTATTTTTATTGAATATGTTTATTTTTTTTACTTCTTTCAAATTTTTGTTTGATCAACTTTATATTTTAGCCTTTCCTATTCATAGGGTTACTCAACTAGTGTCTATATAACTTTTCAACGTTTTGATGAATTATTTTTTAATATATAGAAATCATATATAATCTTATCATCATGTAAAATGGTACATTCAATCTTATTTATGTTTAGATCATGATGAAGACCTAATTTTGAACTCGAGCATTTGATTATTTGAGAACACACTCTATCCCACATCAGAAAATGGGAAGTTTCTAAATTTTCTCTGATTGCATTCGTTTACTTCTTGTCCAAGAATGGCGTAATATGAAGATTTGTGTTTTTTGCATACAACGAAGTGAATTCCATCTTGGGGTATTGTAAAACTTTTAACTAATTCCTTACTAACCACAAAAACCAACATTTGTAGATTTACAAATAATCTTTGTGCCTGCATGATGTCACTTATGTTTAGATCATGACAAAGGAATATTTCAAAGAGAATTTGATTATATGCAATATGAATACATCCCATGTAGAAAGATGAAATATTTAAATGGTTTTTGAATAATGACTTAATATGTGTGCATATTTTTTTTTTTTGCATGTACATGAAAGATTATATGATAACATTTATTCCACCGCAGAAACATGAGATAAATATTTTATGGAAGAATGGTTTTTAAAATGGATGTTTATGAACTTTCATAGATATAAGTAATTTATTGGAAGAATGGATTAATATGGATATTTATGAGTCCTTTAATTTGGAAGGGCATTTGAGGCGATTTGATTATATGAGAACATCTATTCCACTACAGAAGAGGAGACAAGTATTTTATTGTTGAGTAAATAAGGTCACCGAGCATGAGAACTTCACTTGAATTATCTGAGACTTTATCCATGAGGAGATAAGTATTTTATTGGAAGAATGGATTAATATGGAGATTTTTGAACTTTCTGCATACACAGCTATATTTATTTTCATGGTATTATCTAATTCTGAACACTAAAATTGGTTACCAAGAACACATTTTTTCTCTTTGAAAAATTGCTAGATAAGATTTTACATTGTTTAGATCATGTATGCTTAATATGGAGAGTAACTATTTTGGAAGTTTTTGAACTTCGTGATGTAAGTTTGGTTTAAAAAAAGTGCCAAAAAAGTATAATAAAAAGAGAGCGATACTCTTAAATCTATGGAACTCCAGTTCGGTATGTCATTATTCCTTATTCGTTATTTCTTATTTAATAAATTTAATATTTAGTTAAATATTGACGCAACCCGCTCGCCCTCCGCGGCACAGTCGCTTTCACCAGGACCTTCGATTCCCCCGGGCCCGAAGAACTCAACGGTTCTTCTCTCTCGGATTTCTCTGCACCCACAACTCACTCTTCTCTATTCTCTTTTTCCCCACTTCGGGAGATCGGGACTTCGCCTCTCGCTCTACCGACTACTCGGGGCTTCAACTCCCGATATCCGAGGCACCGAGATATCAAGACTCATGATCAGACAATCTCGCGGCTACTCTCCCGCGAGTCCAAAGCAACTCCCCTCCGACTTCCGAGGTCTGAGTCGCCGATACTGAGTATCGTTACCTCGTCCCCTCGCGAGTTCGCGACTTATGAGATCAATCGTTTGGCCCTTCAACTCCCGAGACCCGACGTCCCGAGATCACGTGCCACCTGTCCCTCTGAAAAATCGACGCTCCCACGGAAACTGGAAGTCGCTAACCGCGATATCGACGTGCATGCAACTCTGATGCTCGCCAACCCTAATATGCCGATATGCGATATCAGGTGGGTTCTACTTGCGCTTGAAAGTCAACTCTCTCCCTGAGATTCAAGTCGTTGATTCTCTTCCTCTTGAAGAGTCCTTTACTCTGAAACTTCTCCCGTTCAGGGTTTCTCCTGGTCAGTTCCGCAATACTTGTAGGGAACTCTCCCTCCTGAGCTTTCATGAACTTTCCACTTAGAATCACTCTCACTTCAATTCTTCCATAAAATCACATACGCAGCATATGAAAGAAGTAAGTAACAGAAAACAAATATGCAAAGGCATAAAGCCAACAATACACAGAGAACAAACATGTCCCAGGAGGTTGACCATGCTTTCTTATTCCCCCTCTTCCCAAGCTTGTCTCTGAGAGTTCAATTTAACCTGCTCTTCACCTATTCGGTTCGAATAACTCACCACAGCTTCTGGGCAACCGAAAATGAGAGTTTAACCGTCTAGCCTCCTCAATGCACTCTATGCGGAGGAATTCCACTGCAGTCTATGCAGGAATCTCCTGGCTTAGACAGAGAAATGATTTAAACTCATTCATTCATTCCCTCAGGTTTCGAACCTGCCATGCAATCACATATGCAACATATAGACAATAGGCAAAACAAGAAGCAAATATGCAACAACATAATATCAACAACACACAGAGAATAATCATAGCCATGGAATTGAATAACAACTTTCCTATTAACTCAATATCTGTACATGGGGATTCTTCACCAGTTCTCTGCTTTTCACTCCTTGCTCTTAATGCTAATGCTGAATAATGGGAATGAATTTACAATGTACAAAGGAGGGTGCCTATATTCCGTTTTACCTCTTGAAAGTAAAACTGTCTGATCTTCAGTTAATTCCTATCTAACAGCATTAAAACTATTAAATGCCTTCCTATCTATAATATAATACAAGTGCGCTCGGCTTTGGATGCCTTCATTTAAATGGCGGCACAACAATCTTTCCAAAGTATTTCAAAAATATATGTGCTGGCACTGCCCAACTGTATTCTCCGTATCCACACGCTGGCTCGCTTGATGAAGTCGTAGATGCTCCTGCATCATACTCCTCGGCTCAAAAGATTTCATGGGCTCCTGTCCATGAGTTCCTGCACAGTCTGTCCATGCTTCTGTATAACGGCCTCTGTCTCCCAGCTGGCATCCTCCACTGGGTGGTTCCTCCATTTCACCAGGTATTCAAAATACTGTTTTCTCCTGGTCTTCCTGCCAACTCTTTTATCCAGTATGCACTCCATCTGCGGTTTCTGCGCAACTGGCAACTGCTTCTGCCATTGGATTACTGGTTCCTCAACACTTCCAACTCCTACATCTTCGGCCTTATATGGGTATAAGTCCGAAACATTAAATATCGGGGATATCTCGATGCCCTCTGGCAACTCAAGCTCATATGCATTCTCCCTGAATTTTCTCAGGACTTTGCATGGTCCGATCTTCTTCATCTTGAGCTTGTTATATCTTCCCCTCGGGAACCTTTCTCTTCTCAAGTGCGCTAGAACCATGTCCCCAACTTCAAACTGAAGCTGTCTTTTCCTCTGATCGGCTCTGCGCTTATACTCCTGATTCGATTTCCTCAATCGCTGCTTCACCTGTGCGTGAAGTTCTTGCATTGCTTCAGCGAATTCCTCAGCTCTCGCGCTGCTAGTTTTAGCCTGTTCTGACTCCCTGAGTTCAGACACTCCTCTCGGCTCTGTCCCATACAAAATATGAAATGGGCTCTTACCTGTACTCCGATTCACTGAATCGTTGTACGCAAATTCTTCCTGTGGTAAGATCTGATCCCAACTGCTGTGATGCTCAGTCACTAGGCTCCTCAACAGATCCCCCAAGCCTCTGTTGACTACTTCCGTCTGCCCATATGTCTGCGGATGATAAGCAGAGCTGAATGCCAAGTCAGTCCCCAACTTCTTCCATAGCGTCCTCCAAAAGTGACCTATGAACTTGGTATCTCGATCCGAGACTATGCTTCTCGGCAATCCATGCAATCTGACAATCTCTTTGAAAAACAA
>ML781272.1:454069-491473 GCA_009831015.1 Picea engelmannii
TCAGTCCCCAACTTCTTCCATAGCGTCCTCCAAAAGTGACCTATGAACTTGGTATCTCGATCCGAGACTATGCTTCTCGGCAATCCATGCAATCTGACAATCTCTTTGAAAAACAAGTTCGCGATGTGGGTCGCATCGCTGGTTTTATGACACGGAATAAAATGTGCCATCTTCGAGAATTTGTCCACCACCACAAAGATGGAATCAAATCCTCATTGTTTTCTCGGCAAACCCAACACAAAATCCATACTAATGGCTTCCCACGGCCTCTCGGGTATGGGCAATGGTTGATAGAACCCTGTGTTATGTTTTCGGCCCTTCACATGTTGACATATCTGGCACCTGTCAACAAACCGTTTAACATCTACGCGCATGCCCGGCCAATAATATGATTCGCTCAACTTGGCGAATGTTTTGTCATGCCCAAAATGACCTGCTAAGCCTCCACTGTGCTTTTCCTTCACCAAATTCTCTCTCATAGAGCAATCTGGAATGCACAATTGATTGCCTTTGAAAAGCAATCCATCCTAGATCAGGTAGTCTATCCATGGACTCCGATCCCTGAGAACTGGGTTCTCGGCTGCCTTGTATGCCTCGCCAAAGTCTGCATCACCTACATACATATCTTTCAGATTCTCAAAACCCAAGGTTTTGACCCTAAATTCCTGCAGCAACAAGCACTTCCTGCTCAAGGCATCAGCTACCTTGTTCGCAGTCCCTGAAATGTGTTTGATCACGAATGTGAAATTCTGCATGTACTCTACCCACTTCGCATGCTTCTGGTTCAACTTCTCCTGTTGACTCACGAACTGTAATGCGTGATTATCGCTGTACAAGACGAATTCCTTGGGTATCAAGTAATGCCTCCACTTTTTCAAGGCCTGTATGATGGCATAGAACTCCTTATCGTACGTGGAGTACTTCAACTTTGCATCATCCAGCTTCTCGTTGTAATATGCCACAGGTCTGTCATCCTGACTTAAAACCCCTCCAACAGCATACCCACTAGCGTCACATTTTACTTGGAAGGTCTTCTGAAAATCCGGCAGCACCAGAATTGGCTGCTCAGTAATCTTCCGCTTCAACAAATTGAAGCTCCATTCAGCCTCTACTGTCCAATGGAAAACTTTATGCCTCTTTTTCACAGTGTCCATCATTGCGGCACTGATTCCACTAAAATTCCAAATGAATTTTCTGTAGAAGCTTGCCAATCCATGGAATCTCCTTACCTCAAAAACATTCCTGGGCAATGGCCAATTCTTGATTACGTTCACCTTCTCAGGATCCATCTTCAATTCATTCGCCGAAATTACAAAGCCCAAATAAATGAGTTCTGTCTGCATGAAGGAACACTTCTTCAAATTAATCAACAACTTCTCCTGTTGTAGCCTTCTCATCACAATGGCCAAATGCCTCAAGTGTTCAACTCTAGTCTTGCTGAAAATCAGTATGTCGTCCAAGTATACGACCACAAATTTGCTAATGAATTCCCGCAGGACTTCATTCATCAGTCGCATAAATGTGCTTGGCGCATTTGTCAGCCCAAACGGCATGACCAGCCATTCGTACAAACCCTCGTTTGTTTTGAATGCTGTTTTCCACTCATCTCCCTCTCTCATCCGGATCTGATGATATCCGCTCTTGAGATCTATCTTTGAAAAATAATTTGCCCCACTCAGGCAATTCATCAAGTCGTCCATTCTCGGTAGTGGAAACCTATACCTGATGGTAATTTTATTTATCGCCCTGGAGTCTGTACACATCCTCCAGCCTCCATCCTTCTTCGGACTCAGTACTGTCAGAACAACACATGGACTCGGACTCTCTCTAACCAGTCCTTTATCCTACAGATCCTGTACCTACCTTTTGACTTCCTCGTTCTCCTGAGGTGTCAACCTGTATGCTGCCTTGTTCGGCAAACTTGCTCCGGGTATGAGGTCAATGTGGTGACTCACACTCCTCACTGGTGGCAACGAACGAGGTAGTTCGTCCACGATGATATCAGCGAACTCTCCCAACAGTTCCTGAATCTCCTCTGGCAAGTCATCCACTCTTGTGCTTGTCAAGACAACCCTCGGCTTCCTGACAAAAAAGAATTGTGGATCTTCATCCTTCTCCATCTCTGTGAGAAGCTCTTTCCCACTCATGAGAAGTATCGTACTGCTCACTTCCGGCTTCACTTCTTTATCCTTTATCGGAAGCAGTCTATGGGTTCTCCCATTCTTCTCCAGAGTGTATGTGTTCATCCTCCCATCATGAACAACATTTCGGTCATAATTCCATGGTCTACCCAGCAATACGTGGCATACGTCCATGGGAATGACGTCACACAAAATATCGTCGTGATAATTCCCATCTTTAAATTTAACTAAGCATTGGTTAGTGACACTTACCCGGTGTCCTTTCTGTAACCACGAGACTTTATATGGACTCGGGTGCTTAGTCGTCCCCAGCCCTAATTTCTCCACCATCTCGGTCGAAACGAGATTATCCGTGCTTCCGCTGTCAACAATGACTTTGCATTTTCTGTCCTTGGCTATACAAGCCGTTCGGAACAGTCTGCTCCTTTGCACTGAGCTATCCACCTCTTTCTCAGGTGTCAAAAGAATTTTATGCATTCCCAACGACCTCCCGCTGTTTGCATCTTCATTCTCATCATCACGCCTCCGCGCCTCTGTGATGTGAGCTTCACTCCTATCCGACTTCCTGTCTGGACAGTCAACGGCTTTGTGTCCGTCCTTTCCACATGTAAAACATGCGATGATTCCTCCACGGCCTCTTCCTCTACCTCGGGTACGAGGAAATGTATTGGCATCAGCGTAATGTCCTTGCTGATCTGTTCGCTGTCTCCTTGGCTCAGCAAATTGTTGCCTCTGCTGTGAGGTTCCACCTCTTTCAGCCTTTCCCTGAGGCCTCTTCCAATCCTCCTTGGGCTTCTGAATTTCTTTCTGGGCAACCGCTTTGCCTCTTGGCTGGCTTCTGCCTCGCCCTCGCTGTCCCTGCTTGTGGCTCATCTTTTCCTCGGCTTTCAGAGCCATCTGGTACGCATCCTCCACTGTTCGGATGGTGACCATACTCAATTCATCCTGAATGTCATACCTAAGACCATTCAGGTATCTTGCTACCTTTTCGTCATCACTCTCCCGATGACCATCTCGAATGTTGAGCCTGTAGAACTCCTCGGTGTATTCTTTCACCGTCATCAACTTCTGTCTCAGGTTCTACATGTGCCTGAACAGAGTGATCTCGTAATCCCTCGGAATGAACTTCGCCTTCATCTTGGCGATCATCCGATCCCAGCTCTTGATCTTTTGTTTGCCTTTGGAATGCCTGTCTGCCTGCAGCTCGTCCCACCATAAGGCTGCATGTCCCTTTAACTTCGTGACGGCATGCCTTACCTTCTTGTCCTCTTCGATGTCTTCGTAATCGAAGTAGGTGTCGAGTGCTCGGATCCAATCCAGCAACTCTTCTACGTTTAGACTTCCCTCATAGACGGGAATGTCCATCTTTGTCTTTGAGCTCATCCTCGAAATGGCTCTAATCAACCTCTCTGTTGAAGCATCTTCTGCTGAGACTTCCTCTGCGTTGCGTCCAGCCTCCTCTTCTACCTTGGAGTCACTGAAATCTGCTGCACCAGCACCACGTCTTTGGGTGGTCTCCATTTCTTCAAGCCTAGCTCGGAGATCTCTCACCTCTCGTTCCATCTCAGCATTACCTGCTGGCCTTCCCCTTATTCGGACATCCCTGTCTTCACGATCAGGTGATTGTCTCTCTCTTCTGGGCAGCATGGTGTATCTGCTTCCCTCTGCTATCTGAACAAAGAGAACTCTACTTCCGGCTCTGATACCACTTTGACGCTAGTCGTGAGTATCAGAGTGATTTCCTTTCCTCCTTCACTCCTCTTGCCTGAAATATACAGACAAGATCTTCTCTGCTCTGATACCACTCTGACGCAACCCGCTCGCCCTCCGCGACACAGTCGCTTTCACCAGGACCTTCGATTCCCCCGGGCCCGAAGAACTCAACGGTTCGTCTCTCTCGGATTTCTCTGCACCCACAACTCACTCTTCTCTATTCTCTTTTTCCCCACTTCGAGAGATCGGGACTTCACCTCTCGCTCTACTGACCACTCGGGGCTTCAACTCCCAATATCCGAGGCACCGAGATATCGATACTCACGATCAGACAATCTCGCGGCTACGCTCCTGCGAGTCCAAAGCAACTCCCCTCCAACTTTTGAGGTCCGAGTCGCCGATACCGAGTATCGTTACCTCCTCCCCTCGCGAGTTCGCAACTTATGAGATCAATCGTTTGGCCCTTCAACTCCCGAGACCCGACATCTCGAGATCACGTGCCACCTGTCCCTCTGAAAAATCGACGCTCCCACAGAAACTGGAAGTCGCTAACCGCGATATCGACGTGCATGCAACTCTGATGCTCGCCAACCGCGATATGCCAATATGCGATATCAGGTGGGTTCTACTTGCGCTTGAAAGTCAACTCTCTCCCTGAGATTCAAGTCGTTGATTCTCTTCCTCTTGAAGAGTCCTTTACTCTGAAACTTCTCCTGTTCAGGGTTTCTCCTGGTCAGTTCTGCAATACTTGTAGGGAACTCTCCCTCCTGAGCTTTCACGAACTTTCCACTCAGAATCACTCTGACTTCAATTCTTCCATAAAATCACATACGCAACATATGAAAGAAGTATGTAACAGAAAACAAATATGCAAAGGCATAAAGCCAACAATACACAGAGAACAAACATGTCCCAGGAGGTTGACCACGCTTTCTTATTCCCCCTCTTCCCAAGCTTGTCTCTGAGACTTCAATTTAACCTGCACTTCACCTGTTCGGTTCGAATAACTCACCACAGCTTCTGGGCAACCGAAAATGAGAGTTTAACCGTCCAGCCTCCTCAACGCACTCTATGCAGAGGAATTCCACTGCACTCTATGTAGGAATCTCCTGGCTTAGATAGAGAAACGATTTAAACTCATTCGTTCATTCCCTCAGGTTTCGAACCTGCCATGCAATCACATATGCAGCATATAGACAATAGGCAAAACAAGAAGCAAATATGCAACAACATAATATCAACAACACACAGAGAATAATCACATCCATGGAATTGAATAACAACTTTCCTATTAACTCAATATCTGTACATGGGGATTCTTCACCAGTTCTCTGTTTTTCACTCCTTGCTCTCAATGCTAATGCTGAATAATGAGAATGAATTTACAATGTACAAAGGAGGGTGCCTATATTCCGTTTTCCCTCTCGAAAGTAAAACTGTCTGATCTTCAGTTAATTCCTATCTAACAACATTAAAACTATTAAATGCCTTCCTATCTATAATATAATACAAGTGCGCTCGGCTTTGAATGCCTTCATTTAAATGGAGGCGCAAAAATCTTTCCAAAGTATTTCAAAAATATATGTGCTGGCACTGCCCAGCTGTATTCTCCGTATCCACATGTTGGCTCGCTTGATGAAGTCGTAGATGCTCCTGCATCAAATATCTTTAAAATGTTTTCTAATAAAGTATATATGATAATATGTGTTATTGGTTTTTATTTTTATTGTTACATATGTTTACATTATATTTGGTAGAAAGGACCATGTTGGAAGATGAAATTTAACTCTTTTGGTATGTATGTCAATTTTTCTTTAATCAAAAGTTGTTTTATTTATCTAAAATGGTATGTGTACATTTTATTTTAAATTTGTAGATATATTTTATTTTAAATTTTAAATTCGACCAATGTTTTCTTTTGTAGGTATGAAGTGATCTATCTTAAAGCGATGGCTTCAAGTCCAAAATTTTGGAGTTAAATGTTTTAATCAAGGCTCTTATTTTTTGTTATTAGCCCGAAATGGTTGTGGAACCCATGTATTTGGTGGTGTAACTATTCAAACCTTCAATATATATATATATATATATATATATATATAGAACTCAAAATATGAATTTATTGTTTCATCTTTGATTTCTCTTATATTATTTATGATGGTGGAATATATTGTTTATTATTCATTTATAAATAGTCAATAACGTATAATTTCAATTTTTATGATGGTGGAAGGATAATTGATCTGGTAAAAGGTTAATTTATGTTTTATGATATTGTCGTGAAATTAAAAATGTTTTATTTCATTTTATTTATAAACAACATTGTACTATGTCAAGTACAACTTATAATTTCAATTTTGTTTGATTTACAAATATGGTTGAATAGTCAAACATATCATCAAATTATAGTTTCGACAACCTATAATTTCAATTTTGTTTGATTTACAAATATGGTTGAAAATAGTCAAACGAATCATCAAATTATAGTTTCTACAACTTATAAATTCATTTTTTTTTAATTTTCAAATATGGTTCAAAAAAGTCAAACAAATCATCAAATTATAGTTTCCCACTTTGAATCCCCTTACCCAGAACGACACTTAGAGATAAGAGTTGAGGACTAGAGGGTTTCTCAAGTTAGGTTTCACACTTCTCAATTCCCTCCTATTAATTGTAATGAACCACAAAATTACCAAAACAAAAAAAATTAATAGGGACGTTAACTCTCTTCTTTACATTTAACTTAACTTCCTTTCTTTACAGTTAACATATTCAAAGATGTGAAGATAAGTTCTAGCAATAGATGTTATCTCTATTCAAGTCTTCCTGGGCTTATGTTCCTACTTTGTTTACTTTCCTGGAGTTATTCAAGTTACAAGGTAATCATAAGAGCAGCTAGGAATGGCCTTATCATTCCTAGCGTGTCGAATTCCCTGCTATATTTCTAACATTAGTGAAAGTATTAAAAATATTCAATAAAAAAATCCTTACCCCTTNATATATATATATATATATATATATATATATATATATATATATATATATATATATATATATATATATATATATATATAACTTCCTATCGTTTAACTTCTTGATATGTGAGGTTGTATATTTAAATGTATCGCATGCATACTATCAAAGACCTTTTATAAAATATCATTCGAGGTATGATTATTTCCAATAGGGTAAAATCTGAAGTCTGAACATCTTTCGCTTTATTGTCTAGCTGGTACTAAGGTATATAGGATAACACACTTTGTCATAACTAAACTAAGAGAATTATAGTATGAGACACCAATCCTAGTCATGGTATGGTTGTGATATCAAGGTCTTAGTCTAAATTTTTTGCCAACAAAGAAACTCGAATAAGTTTAGTTCTTTTTCCACTTTCACGTTAAAAACAAAACAATTGGTCATTTCTCGTCGGAGTTTAAGGGTAACCCTGTTACGAGTTGATTCGTTACACTCTAACTGAAATGGGTCTTAACTTCATTAGTTATACTATAAAGTTCTGAAACATTTCCCTCCTTTGCATTAACTTGGCGCGAGGACTAGCGGTGGAACTATCAGGGTCGCATTGAACCGTTCGTCCAGTTCCATAATGGAGGTTTGCGTAGGTACTGCTTGAGGCCTGTCACCTGTCTTCGTGTCTAGTATTGAGTGGGCCACCTCCCGGATATCACATGGCATGATATGGGTAACATTAAAAGTTTCCCCTCTTAGTTTCTCTGAAATATTTAGTTAGGTGTATCCCACTTTCGCCTTGATTACTCTGCGTAAAATAATTTTAGGATGACTATGGAGAAATCGATCTGGTGTAAACATCGAGGAGAAGCTTCGTCCTGGCCGAGAAAGAATGTGAACTGGTCACCCTCCTATATTGGGTAAGGATACTCCTCCATCGAATGTTTTAAATCCTTCTAAAGTTTTTCTCGGTAGTTTGCCATCGGATTTCTGATTTTTTTTACAATTTCTTGCACATGTGTTTCATTATTGAAGCATATGAGAATTATTCATATGGATTCCTTGGTTTTATGCTCAGTGGCTGATATTTGTTGTTCTTAGACTAGGTCGCTCGTTTGGGTGTCAACTAGTCTGCAGGTTCTTTTAAAACTACTAGGTGACAGTTACGATTGTAGTTTTTATTTAAGAGTTACTCCATTCCCATTCAGTGTAAGTCTATAAATAAACATATATCAAGTGGAAGCCTCGTGTATCAACAATATGTTAGAAAGAACCTTATTGCACACTATTATTTGAATTTGTGACTTAATATTTAGGGTTACATCTTCCATTTAACTCGTATCGACATCTGCAGGTGTAGACTACCATTCAAAAATTTGTGTTCAACATGAGTATTAGCTATGTTAAATATCCTAGCATTGAATTCTCTTGAGCACTGATATTAGATTTATGTTTTGACTTTGATAAAATATACTCGGCATAATATTTAGTTCAGTATTACAGTTTTGGGAAAATCATACCTCTTGGGAAGAACGTCTGACTGCTACCCTAACTTGATTCGTGCACTCAGTCTAAATTGTAGAATACATTCCATCTTGTATTTCTTGATCATTTTAATTTTCAGAAATTTCCTTTGATTTCTTTCTCGTATTTAAGTTCAAGGATTGTTTACCACGACCTAATGATGGGACCCCTGATTTTTGTGAGGTTACCCATCAGATCAACTTTTGGCCCACTTCTCCCTTCCAGTCCATTGATGACTTCATCGTCTGCGCAGAGGCAAGATGACATGTACTATGGCCCCAAGTTAAGTACAGTGAAAACATTTTTTTTTTGTTTCTTTATAGTCAATTTATCTCATAAATTTATTTATGTATATCATATAAGCAACTGTATCATTCCTTGGCAGTTACTAATGGAAATTACTTGACTCCCTTACAGGGTTGGAGCATCCGAACCTTTGTATTCTAGGCATCCTTTCGTGCGAAAGGTACTCGAGTTATTTTTAAACCTCTCAGGACTTATCGTTCCAGGTTCTAATAATGAAGCTTCTCGGTTCCAATCTTGAACACCGTATTGTGTACATTTCTGTCTCAGTTCCTATTTAGAAAATGGATCCAATGTTGTAATGGTATTCTCTGTGTAAGACTATAACGCAGTAATTTCGTAGGTTGGGCATACCTCTGATTCCTGGTTTCAATTTGGGTTGTATGATAAATTTTAATGTTTAAGACACATGATTTTTCTCCTGCATACTTGTAATGAAATACAAGGATTAATAATGATTTAATTCTTAGACTTGTCGATACACTAGTTATTCATTATAACTAGATTGTTTATGAAAATAAGAGCATATCAACTTTATGCTTCCAGAAATCATATTTCCCAATTTTAGTTGCTCCTGTATTATTATGTTTTTCCAAAATCTTCCTTGTGGTCAATAGATCTATTATTTCTTTTTTTTCATTCATGTCTGAGTTATACAGAGGCTGGCATGATTCATTATTTGTTAACAAGGCTATGAAATTCAAACTTATCAAAATATGCGTATGTATACAATTAAGGGTTTCATAATATCTGTTTTTTGAATTTATCGGGCTTTCACTCCTCTAGCATTTCATTCCAGAACTTCATTTACGTTGAAAGATTCTGTTTATTTTTATTTATTATTTCTAGAACATAGTATATGACTAGTTAGACTTAATCGTTCTCCATTATCATTAGTACCTAGTGCTATACATAGTTTAGGATTTTGAGGTGAGTCTCGTAAGTCGTATGGTTATCTCTACACACACACACACACACACACACACACACACACACACAATGTTCATAAATCTTAGGTTTACTTCCAGAATAGTGTTTACTTAACCTGATATTCACTTGCAAAATATAATAACTAGATATATATGATGCACTGAATTGGAAACAATTTCTAACAAAAAATAATGAAGTAGTAATCCATTAATACAATTACATTTCCTAGTACATTCCCACCATTCAATTTTCATTCCAGCCAAACTACTTAGTAGGTTTTACTCAATAGTTACAGTTAACCTGTGAGGGTCTATCCTACTTTTCATTACATTCCTTCAGAATTTAATAGAAAAACAAAATACCTCATTCATATTTAAACAGATGATATCATATCAACCAATAATTCACAATGACGTTTGAACAAAGAAGGAGAAGATAGACATATTTGAGCAAATTTCCAAACAAAAAATGGAACAACCAAGTTCATCCCAACCTTAAAACGGAATGGCCAGTTCACTTGTCCTGTTCACCCCCTAGCCCGACCATGAATCCATGAGGGCGAACTCAGAACTCCTCCTCAATAATAGTCCTTCAGTTTTTCAGTAGTTTCTCCTTGCCTCACACTCAACAAGTAGTGGTCATAACAACAAGAGATAGTTTATTTTCCCTAGCATACTAGGCAACGTCCCGCTTCCTCCCATATGCTATATATCCAAAAGAAAATGTGCCTAGGCCTTTTTCCCCTTGGGATTTTTCGCAGCTTCCCAAATCCTCGATTTTCAGGGGCTGCCAATTGCCAAATTCCTGATATTCCAGTTGTCACATTCAACCTTCAGGTAGTTCCAACCTGTTCCCCTCTCGTGGAGTCATGGTCAGCTGATTTTAAACTGGCTATTCCATTTGTCCATCAGTAATAATTATAAAATATTTTGTTTCATACAAGTTTCATCATCAAATAATTAGTTGGGTCAAATCAAGTCTCTTCCCAACAGTGATAATCATCAATTACAATTAACTAAATTCGAAATTTGTAATAGCCATAAATGACAATAATTTTCCAATTTCGAATTTACTAAAACTGGAAATCATTTCCTAAGCAAATTTCAGATTTAAAAATAATTTAATTTTGGGGATGTTACATACTGTCCCCCTTCAATAAAAAAATGACGTCAGTGTTCGTTCCTTTCTTGGAACAGGATTGGATGAGATTTCTGCAAATCTCCCTCCATCTTCCAAGTGGCCTCCTCAAGGCTAAAGTGCTTCCATTGCACTTTTACTTGGGCGATGGCTCTATTTCGAAGTGTTATTTCTCTCCTGTCCAGAATGCACAGAGGTTTTGCTTGGAACTCGCCTTCTGGTTCCTACACCAAGTTCCAATCCATCACATGAGTAGGATCATGAACATAATTCTTTAACACAGAAACATGAAATACATTATGAATTTTTAGATTAGCAGGAAGTGCAAGTTGGTATGCTACGGGTCCAATTCGAGCTAAGATCTCGAAAGGGCCACAAAACTTGGGTGCCAACTTGGAACAATTTCCTAGATTTAGTGAATTTTTTTGGGCTTTGACTTTTAAATAGACGTGGTCTCCCACTTGAAATTCTACGTGTCTTCTTTTCTGGTCCGTGTAACTTTTCTGTCTGTCACGCGCCTCTTTTAAGTTCTGTTGTACTTTTCTTACCGTGTTCTCCATTTCCTGGAGCATCTATGGTCCTACCATGAGTCTTTCAACTAGGTTATCCCAGCTAATTAGAGTCGTACACTTTATGTCGTACAATACTTTGAAAGGGCTCATCTTAGATGAAGTTTGGTACCCATTGTTGTATGCAAATTCCACCAAGTGCAGGTAGTCTTCCCACTTGCTTGGTTTTGTTCTTAGGTACATGCGAGCATATATTCTACTATTTGGTTTGTTCTTTCAGACTACCCATCCATTTGGGGATGATAACTCGTGCTAAAATTCAAGTTAGTATTTAACCCTGCATACAATTCTTTCCAAAAAGCAGATGTAAATTTTACGTCTCTATCCGAAATCACCATTTTAGGAATACGATGTTGTACAAAAATTTATTTCATGAATATTTCAATAATGCTAATGGATTTAAAAGTAGACTTTACATGAATAAAGTGTGTAGACTTACTAAGTTTATCGATTACCATGATAATTGAATCATTTTGTTTTTGAGTTCTAGGGAAACTTGTAACATCCCGCTCTGGCGCGCTTACAAAACTTATTATTTGAGGACACTTGCTCTCCAGTGATCTGGACTTTGTTGATGTTAAAACCTTTATACTTGATATAATGTGTGATGTTAGTGCAGATGGTAAGGGTGCTATCAAGTGTTATAATGGAATATTGAATAAAGTACTGTAACAGGTTGCTATAGTTGAGGATGCAAAATGTTACTGTAATTTAATTTCATGATTTCTTAATGGTAAGGTTATGGTAGTAGAATGCAGTGTTGGTAGTTATGGCTTAACGGTATTGATCCTTGTTCAATTTTTATTTAATTAGTTTTATTTAATAGTTACGCAATTGCAATGTTATCTGTTAATTGTTGATTGATTGGTGGTTAAGTAGGAATTGTTATATCTTCAATTAAATAAGGAATTACTCATGTATTCAATTAAGAGGGAACTCCTACTAGTTAGTGGTTGCACTTTATGGGGGTGAAGCAATTTTAAAATATTATTCCAATTATGTAAGGGCAAGGATCTAGTAACAATATAGGTACTGTTAGGATTAGATAACATATCATGTCGATGGCTTCCTAATTTGCAAGGTTATGGTAACATTGTGGGCCGTCATCTTCTACTTCGGGTACCAGGAATACTGGGCCGAAGAAGGGGTGTTGGACGTGTGGGGAGCCACACTACCAGCGCGACTGTCCTGTGGAGAGGACCAGAGCGTCCGGATCATCCGGACCCACTACAGTGGGTGATATGGGCAAGGCCCATCGGATTCATGCAACGGTGAATAACCGCCAAGAAGAGCACCAGTCGACTGTGCTCGAGACGATAGGTACTGTCACTGACCAGACCCTTAGTATTTTGATAGACCCGGGAGCTACTGAGAGTTTCATTTCTGGTGAAGCGCTAAAAAGGATTAAGGTTAAGGCAGTCGAACAGGACGAGTTTAGCTTCGTGGAGATGGCTTCAGGAGCCAAACAGAAGGTCGAAGGTACGGGTTGTGCCCTTAACCTGGGAGATTTTGTCACGAGGTTCAACTTGTATGTCACAATCTTAGGATCTTATGACGTCGTGATCGGTATGGATTGGTTGGAATCGCATGAGGCGATACTCAACTGTAAGATGAAATGGTTGAGCTTGATTGATGATGAAGGACATAGTCAGGTGATTGTAGGAAGGAACCAGGGAGTATCCCTGAGGTTCATCTCTTCCTTACAGTTACGGAAGAGTATGCGCAAGGGGTGCAAGCTTTATGCGATCCTTGCGCTAAACGAAAAGGGAGTAGCAGCAGGTCTAGAACACCTCCCGGTGGTGAAGGAGTTTGCGGACGTGTTTCCAGAGGAGTTACCTGGGATGCCGCTGGAAAGAGAATTGGAGTTTACCATAGACCTGAAACCGGGGACTGAACCGATAGCGAGAATGCCTTATCGGATGTCAACCCCAGAGTTGCAAGAGCTGAAAATGCAACTGAAGGAGTTGTTAGACCTGAGACTGATACGCCCTAGTGTGTCACCGTGGGGTGCACCAGTTATTTTCATTCAGAAGAAGGACGGATCGTGGAGGCTTTGCATTGACTACCATCAACTGAACAAGGCTACGATCAAGAATCAGTATCCCTTACCAAGAATTGATGATCTGTTCGATCAAATGAAGGGTGCGACGATGTTCTCCAAGATCGATTTGCGATCAGGGTATCACCAGTTACGGATCAAGGAGGATGACATCCCTAAGACCGCTTTTAAGACAAGATTTGGACACTATGAGTTTACTGTTTTACTGTTTGGATTGACAAATGCCCCAGGGGTATTCATAAGTTTGATGAACGGGGTGTTCCGTGAGTACTTGGACAATTTCGTCCAAGTATTCATTGACGATATTTTGATCTGCTCTCGGACGACAGGGGAGCATGACGAGCACTTGCGCTTGGTACTACAATGTTTACGAGAACAAAAATTATATGGGAAGTTGTCCAAATGCTCTTTTTATCAATCGAGGATTCACTACTTAGGGCATGTCATCTCCGACGAAGGCATCGCCGTGGATCCAACCAAGGTTGAGGATATTATGGAATGGCCTGCGCCAACAAATGTCACCGAAGTGCGTAGTTTTATTGGTTTAGCCGGATACTATCGACGGTTTTTCGAGGGTTTTTCGAAGATAGCAAATCTGATTACAGAATTGCAGAAGAAAAACAAGAAGTTTGTTTGGACTGAGAAATGCGCGGAAGCATTTCGAGGGCTTAAAGAGTTGTTGAAAAGAGCACCGATACTAAAAGTCCCTGACATGGATGCAGACTTCTTGGTGTGCACTGATGCATCCAAGGAAGGTTTAGGCGGAGTCTTGATGCAAGACGGACGAGTGATTGCTTACATTTCGTGGAAGATGAGAAGGCATGAGGAGAACTACGCGACACATGATTTGGAGTTATTAGCCATCGTTTATGCCTTGAAGGTTTGGAGACACTAATTGTCAGACGAAAATTTGAATTAAATACTGATCATTGTGTACTACAACACATTTTCATGCAAAGCGACCTAAACGCGCGTCAACGACGTTGGTCGGAATTGCTTAGCGAGTACGACTTCGAGATTACTTACATAAAGGGGATAGTGAACCGAGTAGATGATGCTTTGAGTCGGAGACCACACATCTTTTCGGTGATGCCTCTTCAGACGAACCTACGTGAGAAGATTCTCTCTTTACATCGTGACGATGAATGGTACCAATAATTCGAGGATTTTATCGGACAAAACAAAATGATGGTACCACGATATGAGGGGTATTCATTTGATAGAGACAGTTTATTGAGGTTTAGAGGTCGGATTTACGTACTGCCAAACGACGAGTTGAGGATGTTGATCCTGAGCGAGGCTCATAGAGCAGTTTACATTGATCACTCGGGAGTTACGAAGATGAGGGCAGACCTTAATCCCTTGTTCTTCTGGAAAGGAATGAAGGCTGACATAGTCAACTTTGTGGCTAGATGTCTAGAGTGTCAGCAGGTAAAGGATGAACATAGACACCCGACAGGATTTCTTCAATCACATGCCATTCCAGAATCGAAATGGGAAGTCATTTCGATGGATTTTATTGTTGGATTGCCACTGACGGCAAGGAGACACGACTCGATTTTTGGTAGTAGTAGACACTTTGACGAAGAGTGCTCACTTTATTCCTGTGCATATGACGTATCAGGCACCGGACATAGCGAGAGTCTTCATCAGTGAGATTGTGAGGCTGCATGGAGTGCCTAAGAAGATTATATCCGATCAAGGATCGATGTTTACAGGATGGTTTTGGACGAGTTTCCAAGAGGCCTTGGGGACCCAACTTAACTTTAGTACTGCGTATCACCCAGAGACTGACGGACAGACCAAATGAATGAACCAAACCTTGAAAGACATGTTGCGCATGTACATGATGGACCAACAAAAACGTTGGGAGGAATTCTTGCCTCTAGTAGAGTTCGCTTATAACAACAATTACCATAGCACCATTAAGATGGTGCCTTTTGAGTTCCTTTATGGGCGATCGTGTCGGACGCCCTTGAGTTGGGATCGGCTGGAGGATAGGGTCCTGGTTGGACCAGAAGTGATCCAAGAAATGGAAGAGCAAATGCAAACCATAAGACAAAGGATTAAAGAAGTGCAGGATCAACAGAAGAGTTATGCCGATGCGCATCGAGTCGACTGTAGTTACGAAGTCGGCGATCGAGTCTTCTTGCGGGTTAAACTACATAAGATTTCGATCAAGTTTGGAAAGGGAGCTAAACTCTCTCCTAGGTTCGTGGGACCTTTCGAGATTGTGGAGAGAAAGGGGCCTGTGGCCTATCGACTAGCCTTGCCTGATTCTTTGAGGCGTATGCACGATGTTTTTCATGTATCTGTTTTGAGACATTATGTTAGTGATCCTACACACGTGATTGACATGAGTTCCTTTCAGGTATCGGACGAGGGAGCGCTCATAGCTGAGCCAGTCCGCATTTTAGATCATCGCGTTCGACAGTTACGACGTCGAACGGTAGATCAGGTCAAGGTCCAATGGGACAGTTATAGTCTGCACTCGGCGACCTGGGAGAACGCATATGATATGCGCGAACAGTTTCCATTTTTGTTTGATAGATAGACTTATGATACTGTGGTACTTATGATATGGTGACCTACATTTATTTCGGCATTTATACTGAGAAACGTTGGGACGAAGTTTAGACCAAGAGGGGGTGTATGTAACGTCCCGCTCTGGCACACTTACAAAACTTATTATTTGAGGACACTTGCTCGCAAGTGATCTGGACTTTGTTGATGTTAAAACCTTTATACTTGATATAATGCGTGATGTTAGTGCAGATGGTAAGGGTGTTGTCAAGTGTTATAATGGAATATTGAATAGAGTACTGTAACAAGTTGCTATAGTTGAGGATGCAAAAAGTTACTGTAATTTAATTTCATGATTTCTTAATGGTAAAGTTATGGCAGTAGAATGTAGTGTTGGTAGTTATGGCTTAACGGTATTGATCCTTGTTCAATTGTTATTTAATTAGTTTTATTTAATAGTTACGCAATTGCAATGTTATCTGTTAATTGTTGATTGATTGGTGGTTAAGTAGGAATTGTTATATCTTCAATTAAATAAGGAATTACTCATGTATTCAATTAAGAGGGAACTCCTACTAGTTAGTGGTTGCACTTTATGGGGGTGAAGCAATTTTAAAATATTATTCCAATTATGTAAGGGCAAGGATCTAGTAACAATAAAGGTGCTGTTAGGATTAGATAACATATCATGTCGATGGCTTCCTAATTTTCAAGGTTATGGTAACATTCTGTCATGGCCCTGGGCGCCTTAATGTATTTTATTGACATGGCGATATGTAAGGAGCAATGTCTTGTATTATACCATTGAATTATGTAAGGGTAATATATGTCATTATAAATCAAGGTGCAATTTTTAGTGTTAGGTATTTTATGAAAAATAATTGCATTGTGGACTTATCTTTATGCGATTAAAACTTGGGTTACTGATGGTTATAAAAATAAGGTCCTTGAACCAAGTACCTTGAACTGCTAAGATGATAATTGGGGAATCTGCACTCACTTAAATTTACATTCTTTTACGGTTGGCCGGGTATCTCGTCTACTAATGGAGTTCAAATGGATTAATTGGTCTATGGTTAAGATCTTGAGTCTTAATAGTGATTGGTCGATGTCGAAATCCTTCTGAATTGTGTCTCCTGTAGAAGTCGTGGTTGTCCTTGATTTTGCAGTGCTTGGTCGTCTTGTTTGCGTCTTGTTCCAGGTCGGGTTACTAGTTTCTGCTTGAGCAGTCAACTAGGAGCCTGTCTAATCTTCTTTCGAGAAGACACAAGACTAAAAGCCCTGCTTTTCTGTGCAGAAATAGTAAACTCTACTGTTGGATTCTTCCATCTGTGACTGTACTGTACTTAACACCTGGTTTCGTTCCTGCTTACAGCTGCTAGTGGTATGCCTTATGTCTAGGGGCGTTTATTGCTTATTGTCACTATGATATGTCAGGGTCATCTTGTTGTGTTCGTCTTGCTTGCGTATTGTTCTAGGTCGGGTTGCTAGTTTCTACCTGAGCAGTCGTCCAGGAGCCTATCTAATCTTCTTTCAAGAAGACATAAGACTAAACGCCCTGCTTTCCTGTGCAGAAATAGTAACCCTAACACCATGGATTCTTCCCTCTGTGTTCTTACTGTGCACCCCAGTATGTCTTAATGTTGTGTTGTGCGCCTTATGCCTATGACCGTATATTTTTGCAGTTACTCGTTGTGTGCCTTCAGTCTTCTTGTGCTGAACATCGTGGTTGCATCGTGTTGGTTGTTGAGCGGCGACGTATAGTCAAGTGTGTTTGTTACTTATACACGTGCGCACACACCTTAAACAAAAAAAAAAATTGCACCTCTTCTCAGAGTTGTTGTCGTAACGAGGAGGTCATTACAAAACTTGTAATAAAATCCAAAGATATAGTCTCCCATTTCCATTTTGGCATAGGTAAGAGATGAAACAGGCCGGTTGGATGTTGTTGTTTGGATTTTACCTACTGACAATATTGACACTTAGCTAAGTATTATGTTGTTTCTCCCTTCATATTAGGTCAATAAAATAACTTTCTTAGTGTTTTTATCATTTTCTGGTACCCTGGATGACCATAATATGTTTTCTTGTGAACTTAAACCAAGACTGTTAACTTTAACTCTGTCAAATCTGGTATGTATATTATGTTTTTAAATCGTAGTGGACCATTTCTATCCAAAGTCAGATCTGTTTTGTTGGAATGTTCTGTAGTGTTTTGTAACTCTGACACTGTTTTCCTGTAATTTTTGTCGTTATTACCTGTAGCCTTTATCATCTGCTCAAGATCGCTTCCTTCCCTGCTAATGTTTATTTCAAACTATCCACGAAATATTCTGCTTAAAGAACCAACCAATTTGTTTTCCTTACCCTTGATATGTCTTACCTCAAAGTAAAATTCGCTCAAGAAGGCTAGCCATCTTGCTTGCCTTGCATTAAGGTCCGACTGACTAAAATAAAATTTCACACCATTGTTGTCTATCAATAAAAAAAAAATTCTGCCCATTATGTAGTGACGCCACATCTTTAAGGTGTGTATTATAGATGCCAACTCTAAGTCATGCATGACATATTTTCATTCATGTTCCTTTAGTTTTCGGGACTCATAAAAAATAACATTCCCTTCTTGTGTTAGGACACCACCTAGTCCTTCTTTACTCGCATCTACATAGACGGTGAAGTCTTTGTCCAGATCTGCTACCTTTAAAATGGGTGCAGTTGTTAATAATTCCTTTAACTTATTAAAAATGTCTTGACATTTCTGTGACATGTTAAACTTGGTTCCCTTCTTTTGTAACGATGTGATAGGGTATGCAATTTTGGAAGATCCCTCTATAAATATGCAGTAACGTTCGGTGATTCCCATGAATGACCGGATCTCCGCTACATCCTTAGGGATCATCCATTCCATGATGGCTCTTATTTTCTCAGGATCAATTGTAATGTCTTCTGCAGATATTACATGTTGTAACACACCCACTATGAAATAATAAATTTTTCGCCTTTTCTCGAGGGACAGAATCCTTGAATTCCTACGGGGGCTTAGCGCAGGCTAGCTCTTCCCTTTTCCACATCCATGTGATCATCGGTTATGACCACCGGCCAAACAACTAGGCGCCTTTTCGCATTTCGCGACTTAGCGATATAAGCGAGTCGAGTCTTTCGACTCTGCAAACCCCGAAATGTCGAAATGTCAAAAAGGCTTCGATCAACAATTAGACCCCTGGGCTATGCCTTGGCCCGTATGAACACTTCTCATAAGACCGCAGTCTTATTCTCTTCGGGACTTATCAATACGAGAGCCCGACCTCTTGTCAACTAGACTCCTGAATTCTTGATTTTCGATTTCCCGAAATGGCCTTTGTCACATTAGCCCTCCTGGCTATGCCCTGATCCAGGTGACCACTCCTCATAAGACCTCCGTCCTATTTCATTCAGGATTTATCAATATGAAATCCCGACCTCTTGTCAACGGGACTCCCGAATTCCTGATTTTTGAAATCCTGATGGACTCTTCCTTTCGGGATTTTCCCCGAAATCCTAGATTCCTGCCATGTGTCCTCCCTCAGATGGATGGTCCTCGTCGTTTCACGATTTCGTGACTTGTGTCCCCCAGTGACAAAAATACTCTGTCAATTCGAATCCCTGGTATCCAAAATACCGATGGACTCTCGATATCTGCCACGTGTCCTCCACGGATGGATGGTCCATATCATTTCGGGACTTCACCAGGTTCAAAGTCAAAATGCTCACCTTCCTCTTTTGTTTCCCGATGTTCGAATCCCCGAAATGGGTGATCTCATGAAACATGTCCTCCCTTAATCGAACGGTCCAAATATATTTCGGGACTTCCACCATGGAGTGTCCTGATCTGTTGTCCTTGAGACCTCTGAAATATCGAAGTCCGAAATCCCGATACCAACTCCTCTTTTGGGACTCTTGCCTCTGCTCATGAACGCTTAACCCTCAAGCATCTCCTGACAGATCCAATGGCTGTCGGGTTTTTTTTACTAAGATCTGACGGTTCAGATCTATCCCACACTGTGCACTCTCCTACTACTCCCTGGATGTAGAAAACCAACCATCCAGATCTCTTCCTTTCTGCCACAGAGCACATCAGGGTTTTAGGTACCGGGATTTCGCAACTTGTGAAGACAAGGGTTCTTGCCCTTTGGTTTCCTGGGTACCGAAACGCCGAAATGTCGATTGACATCCATGTGTCCCTCTGATGGATGACTGGGACCTTTACTCATGATCAACCATTATGATATTTTCACGACGATCAACGGTCACATTCAAATCCCGACTTTCTCAAATTTATTCACACTTAAAACTATTTTGGGGTTTCAGTTATTGGGACTTCGCGACTCGCAATGACCATGGTTCTTGCCCTTTGATTCCACGAGTGCCGAAACATCGAAAAGATTATTGAGCACCATGTGCCCTTATAAAAGGATGATTCAGATACTCCCACGGACCTTGGGGATCTACGGTCCCGATTTCTTCGCTACTCACAAAGATAAAAGAAAAGGGTTGATGCATTTAATGCCCTCATTTCTTCCTCCAATCTAATGGTTGTGATTGACCACAGATCTTCTGACAAGATCTCGTCCGTCAATCAATACTTATCCCTATGGTGCCATTTCAGGATTTCACGGATCAGGGTTTCAGGAATTGCGAGTGTGAGAGGACTCGTGCTTAGATACCCCAGGTGCCGAAATGCCAAAATGTCAGGATTTTAAGAGGTCCATTCTTCCTCGTACAGGATGGCTAAGACTTGCACCACCAAATCCTCTTTCAGGTTCTTGGTAAGCTTTCCATAAAGGGTATCTCTATGGAGAGATCTATTCCGGGTGTTCCTGGAGATGAATAAGGACATAGATTTCCCGAGAACAGACTTAAAGTCTAAATTAAATCGGTATACATATATATAGATATTTATAAAACATAATCCATACGTAGTCTTTCCATTATAATCATGTAGCCACCATTTCTGGTCAAAACACCACACAGACAGTCTTGTACTGAAACCATTTATAACTGCACAGATTATGATCATAAATGTCAGAATATACATTTCAAGATGCAAGATGTAAAACACTTATTAGAAATAACACCAGATGTGATTGCAACTGCTGAGAGGGGTGGTCGTTTCCACCTAGTTGTAGGCTCAATGACTCCCAACAAAATTACCACTAGCCACCCCCGAGATGAGACCACGATGCTACAAGACTGAGTCTCTGTTCGCCAATGACGGAGAACAAAGGTTACACTCCGTCTTCTCTTCTATCACTCACTCTGTATTTTTCCAGAGTTCTTTTCCTTCTCCTCTTCCCTCGCATCTGCCCCTTGATCACACACTCTTCCTGCCTTTTCTCTTTTTGGCGAGGTTGCGTGTGGCATGATATTCCTTGCGGTGGTCAGTTCTTAGGACTCTACAAATGGGCGGTACACCCCCATCCCTCATTACTCATGAGGAGTCATTTACCTACCAACCTAGTGAGTCATTTAATTTGGGGCCAATGAGCCGCTCTTGGTTCTCCAGGCCAGTGAAGTCCAAATATGGTATTGGTTTCGGTGGAAGTTAACACCACCATTCTAGGTGCCTTCCACCACCTTTCTCCAGCCATCGTGGTCTCTTTTTCAGAACATCCCCTCTCAGCAGTCCTGTAATATATATATATTTATAATATTATTTACATTCATCGACCTTTTTCACAAGGTCCTTTCACATCACACATTCACATTTCTGAGTTTGCCACAATACTTGGCCAATATAGTTATTTTTACAGACTGGGGGAAACAGGGTGTTACAATTCCCTCCCCCTTAAAGGAACATCGTCCTCGATGTTCTATATATCAACTTGACATGCATGTACAGGTGTAAACAAAATCAAATATGCTCGTTTCATGGCATCCTCCATTTCCCATGTAGCCTCATCTGGGCCAAAATGTTTCCACTGCACCTTGACCTATGCAATGGTTCGGTTCCGGAGCGGCGTTTCCTTTCTATCCAGTATGCATTGAGGTTCTAGTAGAAATTATCCCTCCGGTTCCACCTGGATCACAGACCAATCAATTATATGGTTAACATCATATACATATTTGTTCAATAATGAGACATGTAAAACATTATGTGCTTTGACTGTGGGAGGAAGCGCTATCCTATAGGCTACAGGTCCCACTCTATATAGAACCTCAAAGGGTCCACAATACTGAGGTGCCAACTTGGCACACGCTCCCATTTTCAGAGAACTCTTCCTGGGCCTAACTCTGAGATAGACATGATCTCCCCGCTTTGAACTCTCTTGGAGTTCTCTTTTGGTCAGCATAACTTTTCTGTCGATTCTGAGCGACCTTTAGGTTTTGTTTTATCTGAGTCACTTGCTCTTCCATTTATTTCAACATGTTGTGTCCAAAAGAAATCCTATTTACGGGATTACTCCAACTGACTAGAGTGTTACACGGTCTACCATAGAGGACTTCGAAGGGACTCATGTTTAAAGATGCTTGGTAGCCGTTGTTGTAGGTGAATTCCACCAGTGGCAGGTAGTCTTCCCACTTCTTGGGTTGATGCATTACATGTATTCTTAGCATGTCTTCAAGTATTTGGTTCACTCTTTCTGTTTTTCTGTCGGTTTGAGGGTGATAGGCGGTGCTAAACAACAATTTGGTCTCTAAACCAACCATTAGTGACTTCCAAAAGTTGGAAGTAAATTTCGTGTCTCTGTCGTACACGATCTCTTTTGGCATACCATGTAGTCTGAATATCTCCTTCATGAATACCTGGGGGATGTCTATTGCCTTGCATGTTGACTTGATAGGGATAAAGTGAGCGTACTTGCTCAATTAATCCACCACTACCATGATGGCATCATTCTATTTGGTTGAGGTTCGTAATCCGGTGATGAAATCCATGGAGATGCTTTCCCATTTCCATTCTGGGATTGGTAGAGGTTGTAATAATCCCGCTCAGTGTCAGTGTTCTTCTTTTACTTGTTGACATTCTATACATTTATCTAGGTACTCGGCTATGTCTTTCTTCAATCCAGGCCAATAGAATTGTATCCTAGTGGCCGTGATCATCTTCTGGTATCCTGGATGACTAGAATAGCGTCTTTTATGTAGTTCATCTAGTATGAACCTCTTCAAGTCATCACCATATGGAATATAAAATTTGCTTCTGTAAGTGAGCAGACCTCCTTTGGTCATCTGGTAGCCTTCATATTTTACTCTGGAGGGTTCTTGCTGTAGGTACATGGTCACGGTCTGGACGAAGGGATCTATTTCTTGTGCATTTCTGATCCTTTCCTTGACATCTGTCTCGTAGGTGCTCATCGCTGCCAAGTGAATTGTTTTCATACTTCTGCTAAGGGCATCGACCACCCTATTTTCCTTTCCTTTAATGTGTTTGATTTCAAAATCAAACTCGCTAAGGAGGGCCATCCACCTAGTTTTTATAGCATTGAGCTTTGGTTGATCAAACAGGTATCGCAATCCACAGTGATCTGTCATAAGTACAAATTTTCTTCCCAAGAGGTAATGCCTCCACATTTTCAAGGCATGCACTATGGCAGCCAGCTCTAGCTCATGGGTCACATAGTTGACCTCATGCTCGTTTAATTTTCGGAATTCATTGTAGATCACACTCCCTCCCTGCATAAGGACTCCTCCGAGCCCTTCCTTATAGGCATCTGTGTACATGAGGAAGTCATCTTCTAGATCGACGATCTTCAACATGGGTGCATGGGTCAGTAGATGTTTCAGGGTTTGAAATCTTTCTTCACATTTCTATGTCCACAGGAATTTTGGCCCCTTCTTCTGGAGGGAAGTAATTGGACAACCAATCTTGGAGAATCCTTTTATAAATCTCCCATAGTATCCTGCTAATCCCATAAAGGATCTGATGTCAGGGTCTACTGCTACTCCTTCTTCGGAGAGAACATGGCCTAAGTAATGTATTTTATTTTGAAAGAATTCACATTTGATGAATTTGGCATAGAGATAATGTTCTCTTAGCACTTGCAACACAAGTCTAAGATGCTCTTCATGCTCTTTTCTGTTCTTGGAGTAAATTAATATATCGTCAATAAAAACAAGCAAAAATTTGTCTAGGAACTTGTTGAGTACATTGTTCATCAAGCACATAAAAGTGGCAGGGGCATTGGTCAACCCAAATGGAACTACCACAAACTCATAGTGACCATACCTCGTTCAGAAGGAAGTTTTATAGATGTCTTTGGACTTGATGGTATCCCGACCTCAAATCAATATTTGAGAAAATAGATGCAACCCCCAATTGATCGAACAGGTCATCGATCCTGGGCAAGGGGTACTTGCTCTTTATGGTTACCTTATTGAGCTTCCTATAATCTATATACAATCTAAAGGTAGCATCCTTCTTTTTCACAAACATGACTTGTGCTCCCCATGGAGACACGTTGGGTCGAATATAGTCGTTATCCATCATTTCTTTTAATTGCAACTTGAGTTCAACTAACTCGGGTGTGCTCATCCGGTAGGGTGTCCTAGACACTGGCACCACTACTGGTGCAAGTTCTATCGAGAAGTCAATGTCCCTTCTCGGAGGTAAACCCGATACCTCTTCTGGAAACACATCTCTGTATTCTCTCAGGATAGGGTGATCGTCAGGGCTTGGTTTGTCACCTTCGATTGTTTACAACACCTGTATTGCATATAGGGGACATCCCTTTCCGCAATACTTTCTCATTTGCAGAGCTGATATTTGTCTCACTGAGACAGGTTTTTGGATCCCTTAAAGTGTTATCTTTTTTCCTTCTTTACTTACACATTTTAAGGTTTTATGGTAACAGTTCAATCTGGCTTTATGGGTGGCTAGCCAGTCCATACCAATCAGCAGGTCATACGATCCCAGGGGTAATAAGTTAAGGGTTGTTTGGGTGGGGAATTTCCCCAACATCAATTGGCAGACTCGTATAACCTCTGCTACCCTTCTTTTGGTGCCAATGGCTAACTGTACCAACCATGGCTTGGTATGTTTTTGTGGCTATAGTTTACACTTATCAACAACTTTAGGGGCTATATAACTCAAATTTGAACCAGGGTCAATCAAAACAGACACTAGATGGTTGGAAATCATACCTTCTATTTCCACCACTGAAGCTTGGTGGTCGGCTTGGTTATTATCCAAGGCCGCATAGATTTGTGGCACACTCCTGGCCACATCATTGACAGTAGTAGCTTCCTGGATGTTATAAATCCTCCGACTATTCTGTTGTCAGTGTGGACAGTCTTTCAATACATGTTCTTCCCTGCAACCCCAACATTTCAAAGGTTCTCTCTTTCGGTTATCAGTCTTCACTGATATGAGTCCAGAAGTTTTATTTCCGCTCAAGGAGGAAAAATTCTGCTGGTGCATACTTCGGGATGGGAAGCTCAATCTTGGGTTCTTCATATAGTTCTTAAATCCTATGGATTTAATCCCCTTTTTTTGAAATCTTGAACTATTCTTCTGTTTCCATTCTTCGTGAGGTTCTGCTCGATGCCCAAACTGTTCATGACAATAGGTTTCCTTTCGAATAGTGCCTTCTAGAGTCTTTGGCTCATCAAATTCAATTATGTTCTGATAGTCCTTAGGTAGTCCATTGATGAAGCATTGCAAATTTTCCTTTTCCACTTTTATATAAGGTACATACCTCAACAAATTGACGAATTTGTTGAAATATTCTTCTATAGTGAGTTTTCCCAGTTTGAGTTCATAAAACTCTTTGGTCTTCTCATTGAAATATTTTTTCGACAAATACTTCTTCCGGAAGTATTCCTCAAACTGATTCCAGGACAGGTCCTCTTCGCGAACCCCTTTCAAATTCTTAAGATCTTCCCACCAAATGGAAGCCTTTCCGTTCAAGTTGAAGGTGGCCACTCGGGCCTTCATATTTTCTGAGAAGTCAAGGACTATGAAATACTTCTTTATTCCAAGCAGCCAGGCCTCTGCTTCCTCTCCCTTCTTTATTTCACCATCGAAGGAGGGTGGTTTAGATTTTCTAAATTCTTTGAATTTACAACCTTTGGAAGACTTTTGCTTCTTCTGTTTCCTTCAGGAATAGGAACTGGTTCTGCTACTACAAGAGCCCTCTAAATCGCCAGCTTCCTTCTCAGAGGAATCATCCGAAGCTTGTCCTTTACCTCTGGGGTGGACCTTCTTCGAGGTGATCCTCTAAGTGTGGCCACTGATATGACCATGTTTCTGAGTTTCAGGTTCATCCTGCATTTGTCTTTGTAGATCGGATAAACTCTACAGTAAAACTGCATTAATTTCTATTTACTTTTCTTGTTCTTTCATCATCCTTTCATTGTCATCCTTGCAGCTTTGTAACTCGACCATGAGACTCCTCATAGTCTCGGCTAGATATGGAGGGGTCCCTACTGCCCTCCTTTTGTCAGACTCTTCATATTTATTGTGGGAGCCTTCCCCCACTTCATGGTGAGTCACCATACTATGCGTTGATAATTTCCAATGGTTGATCTTTTGCTTGTGTGAAAAAGGAAAAACGCTGGTTGTTAGTCAATATTTATATTTATTTATAACTAGTACATAATTCATATTTTCACATGTACACACACACAATAGGGGTTTTTCATTCTTAAGTATATTTTTTGATTAGAAAGGTTAAGACAGGGGGTTACTCCTTTTAGGGGTGTTCCGAACGGAGCTTCTGCGCAACTCATTCATGAGCCCAAGTAGGCCAAGTGTTGTAACCATCCTCTGATACCAATTTGTAACACACCCACTACGGCATAATAAATTTTTCACCTTTTCTCGAGGGACAGAATCCCCGAAGTTCTATGGGGGCTTAGTGCAGGCTAGCTCTTCCCTTTTCCACCTCCATGTGATCGTCGGTTATGACCATCGGCCAAACAACTAGGCGCCTTTTCGCATTTCACGACTCAACGATATAAGCGAGTCGAGTCTTTGGATTCTGCAAACCCCAAAATGCCGAAATGTCGAAAAGGCTTCGATCAGCAATTAGCCTCCTGGGCTATGCCTTGGCTCATATGACCACTTCTCATAAGATCACAGTCTTATTCCCTTTGGGACTTATCAATACGAGAGCCCGACCTCTTGTCAATGGGACTCTTGAATTCTCGATTTCTGATTTCCTGAAATGGCCTTTGTCACATTAGCCCTCCTGACTATGCCCTGATCCAGGTGACCACTCCTCATAATACCTTTGTCCTATTTCTTTCAAGATTTATAAATACGAGAGCCCGACCTCTTGTCAACGGGACTCCCGAATTCCCAATTTTTGAAATCCCGATGGACTCTTCCTTTCAGGATATTCCCCAAAATCCTGGATTGCTGCCACATGTCCTCCCTCAGATGGACGGTCCTCGTCATTTCACAATTTCGTGACTTGCGACCCCCAGTGACACAAATCCTCTATCAATTCGAATCCCCGGTATCCGAAATACCGATGGAATCTCGATCTCCACAAGGTGTCCTCCACGAATGGATGGTCCAGATCCTTTCGGGACTTCACCAGTTGTGAAGTCAAAATGCTCACCTTCCTCTTTTGTTTCCCGATGTCCAAATCCCTGAAATAGGTGATCTCACGACACATGTCCTCCCTTAATCGGACGGTCCAGATCTATTTCAGGACTTCCTCCATGGAGTGTCCCGATCTCTTGTCCTCGAGACCTCCGAAATCCTGAAGTTTGAAATCGTGATACCAACTCCTCTTTCGGGACTTTCGCCTTTGTTCATGAAGCCTTAACCCTCATGCATCTCTTGACAGATCCAATGACTGTCGGGTTTTTTTGACTAAGATCTGACGGCTCAGATCTGTCCCGCGTTGTGCACTCTCCTGCTACTCCCTAGACGTGGAAAACCAATGGTCCAGATCTCTTCCTTTCTGCCACAGAGCGCATCGGGGTTTCGGGTATCGGGATTTCGCGACTTGCGAAGACAAGGGTTCTTGCCCTTTTGTCTCCTGGGTACCGAAATGAAAAAATGCCGACCAGCAGCCACGTGTCTCTTCGATGGATGGCTGCGACCTTTACCCATGATCAATCGTTATGATCTTTTCAAGACGATCAACGGTCACGTTCAAATCCAGGCTTTCTCAAACTTATTCACACTTAAAACTATTTCGGGGTTTCGGTTATTAGGATTTCGCAACTCGCGATGACCAGGGTTCTTGCGCTTTGATTCCCCGAGTGCCGAAATGTCGAAACGCTTACCAACCGCCACGTGCCCTTATAAAAGGATGGTCCAGATACTCCCATGGACCTTGGGGATCTACGGTCCCGATTTCTTCATTACTCACGAAGATAAAAGAAAAGGGTTGAGGCATTTAACACCCTTGTTTCTTCCTCCAATCTAATGGTCATGATTGACTGCATATCTTCTGACAGAATATCATCCATCAATCGATACTTATCCCTACACTACCATTTTGGGATTTTGGAGATCAGGGTTTCGGGAATTGTGAGTGTGAGAGGAATCGCGCTTAGATACACTGAGTGCCTAAATGCCGAAATGTCGATATTTTAAGAGGCCCATTCCTCCTCGTACAGGATGGCTAAGACTTGCACCACCAAATGCTCTTTCAGGTTCTTGGTAAGCTTTCCAGAGAGGGTATCTCTGTGGAGAGATCTATTCTAGGTATTCCTGGAGATGAATAAGGACATAGATTTCCCGAGAACAGACTTGAAGTCTAAATTAAATCGGTATACATATATATAGCTATTTATAAAACATAAGCCATATGTATTCTTTCCGTTATAAGCATGCAACCACCATTTCTGGTCAAAAAACCACACAGACAGTCTTATACTGAAACCATTTATAAGTTGCACAGACTATGATCATAAATGTCAGAATATACATTTCAAGATGCAAGATGTAAAACAATTATTAGAAATAACACCATATGTGATTGCAACTGCTAAGAGGGGTGCTTGTTTCCACCCAACCGTAGGCTCAACGACTCCCAACGGATTTACCACTAGCCACCCCGGAGCTGCGACCACGATGCTGTGAGACTAAGTCTCTGTTCACCAGTGACCGAGAACGAAGGTTACTCTCCTTATTTTCTGCTATCACTCACTCTGTATTTTTCTAGAGTTCTTTTCCTTCTCCTCTTCCCTTGCATCTGCCCCTTGATCGCACACTCTTCCTGCCTTTTCTATTTTTGGTGAGGTTGCATGTGGCACAATCTTCCTCACGGTGGTCAGGTCTGAGGACTCTACAGATGGGTGGTTCACCCCCATCCCTCATTACTCATGAGGAGCCATTTACCTACCAACCTAGTGAGTCATTTAATTTGCGGCCAGTGAGCCGCTCTTGGTTTTCTAGGCCAGTGAAGTCCAAATATAGTACTGGTTTTAGTGGAAGTTAATGCCACCATTCCAAGTGCCTTGCACCACCTTTCTCCAGCCATCGTGGTGTCTTTTTCAACACATCCCTTCTCAACAGTCCTGCAATATATATATATATATATATATATATATATATATATATATATATATATATATATATATAATATTATTTACATTCATCAACCTTTTTCACAATGTCCATTCACATCACACATTCACATTTCTGAGTTTCCCACAATACTTGGCCAATATAGTTATTTTTACAGACTTGGGGAAATAGGGTGTTACACATGTCCTATGTACTTTATTTCTTTCTGATAAAATTCACACTTATCAAATTTAGCATATAGTTTGTGCTTACTTAAAGTTTGCAGAACTATTCTTAAGTGCTCTTCATGTTCTTCTTTTGTTTTAGAATATACCATAATATCATCAATAAATACAAACACAAACTTGTCCAAGTACTGACTAAAAATACTATTCATTAAACACATAAACGTGGTTGGCACATTGGTGAGTCCAAATGGTATAATGACAAATTTGTAATGTCCATATCTTGCTCAAAATGTTGTTTTACTTATGTCCTCATCTTTTATCCTAACCTGGTGATAACCAGATCGTAAATCCAATTTCAAGAAAATCTTTGTCCCACCTACTTGATCGAATAGATCATTTATCCTAGGTAAGGGGTACTTGTTCTTAATCATCATTTTTTTTAATTGTCTATAATCGATGCATAATATTAGAGTTCCTTCTTTCTTTTTCACAAAGAGGACTGGTGCTCCCCATGGTGAAACACTCGGTCTGATATATTCTTTTTCCAATAATTCATGTAGTTGAATTTTTAGTTCTGTTAATTTTGGCAAACTCATTTGGTAAGGTTCTTTAGAGATAGGGGCCGAATTAGGTAGTAGGTCGATAGAAATGTCTATCTCCCTCCTTGGGGGTAATTCAGGTATCTCATCAACAAAAACATTTCTGAAATCATGCAAAATGGAAAAATCCTCCAAGTTGGGTTTATTTCCTTTTTCTAATAGGTTTGTTACTTGGATGGCATAAAATTGACAACCCTTTCTCATGCATTTATTGAATTGCATTGATGAAATCTGTCTAACTGAGATTGGTTTTTGTATACCTTGAACTGTCCTAGCAGTGTCCTTTTCATATTTATACTTGAGTGATTTTTCATAACAATCTAACATTGCTTTATGTCTTTCTAACCAATCCATTCTGATAATTACATCATATGAACCTAATGGTAGAATGTTCAGATTTTTCTTTATGTTTTGACCACCTAAACTGAACTCATAATCAGAAATAAAGTCGAGTACTTTTCTTTTTGTTCCTGTTGCTAGTTGTACCAACCAAGATTTTGCATGTCTTGTTTCATTAACTTTATTTGACTCCACTATACCAGGAGTGATATAACTCAATGTAGCTCTAGGATCAATTAAAACAGAAATATGAGAGTTATTGATTTTGCCTTCAATTTCCACCATAGAGGACTGGTGGTCAGCTTGTTGGCCATCCACGGTCGCATTGATCTGATGTAAGATTTTACCTACATCCCCTACTGCAGAGGCTTCCTGTAAATTGTGAACAATAGTTCTGGTTGCTGAAGTCAAACATGGATAGTTCCTCCTTAGGTGAGGTTCTCCACATTCCCATCATTTTAACGGTTCACGGGGGCTTTCCCCAAAATTCTTTATTCCCAGATTTACTGGTTTACCACCTCCTTGGGTGTTCTGATGGTTGGAGTGAAAATATTTCCTTAGAATATTTTTTGTTGCATTCCGATAAGGAGTTGGCTGATATCCCTTCTTCCGCTGGTTCATTCGGCCTTGTTTCTTGTCTTTCCAAGCCTTTGGAAATTATGACCAATGTTTGTATTGGTCATAACACATTCAGGATTTCCTGAATACTTCACTCAAGGACTTGGTATTATCAAATTTGATTCTGTCCTTATAGGAATGTGGTAAACAACTTAGGAACTGTTGGATTTTCACTTTGTCCTCCCAGATATAAGGCACAAACCTTAGTAACCCAAGAAATTGGTTTATCAAATCTTCCATAGCCATTTGACCAAGTCGTAGCTCATAAAATTATTTGTTTTTCCTTTCATAGTACCTTTCAGATAGGTACTGTTTCTTAAACTCTGACCATTCCATCTGTTTTTCCTTTAGACCCTTGGCCAACTTCAGGTCTTGCCACCGAATGCCAACTTTCCCTTTCAGATTATAGATGGCCATTCTGACCTTCATATTGTTGGAATAGTTGTATATCTAGAAATACTTATTGATGTCTAATAACCATGCTTCAACTCCTCCCCTGTTCTGGATTCCCCATCAAAGGTAGATGGTTTGATTTTCTTAAACTCTCCCTCAAGATGATCTACCTGTTTCCTCTTTCTTCCTGTTTTTGTTTTATCATCAGCTGATGGAGTACCTTCAGATGAGCTTTCCCTTTTTTCTGCTTTAGGACTAGAATTCTTGGAGGCCCTTTTACTGACTTCTTCTTCTTGGTTATCGTGTTTTTGGATTTTCTTTGTCACTATACTTCACAACAGGACTTCATTTATTTCATGTTGTTCTTGCTGTGCCTTTTTTAGTTTCTCATTGTCTGCTTTGAAAAATTTATGTTCAATAATCAGATTTCTCATAGTTTCCAAAACTTCGGTAGGTGAGATTCTATCACTATTTTGTCTTTGATCTTTAGGAGGTATTTTTTCAAGATTCTCTTCAAGTCTGATTTCTGCTTCATCCTAGGCTGCCATGATTACAACATAATACGTTTTTTTATGTTTGTGACAGTAATTGTTTAGTTAGTTTTTATGAACAAGAAATATATGATAAGTACATAAGTTGGCCCTCTTCAAGGTCCAAGTGTTGTAACCTTTTCTCTAATACCATATGTAATGAACCCCAAAATTACCAAAATAAAAAAAAATAAAATTATTAGGGACATTAACTCTCTTCTTTACATTTAACTTAACTTCCTTTCTTTATAGTTAACAAATTGAAAGATGTAAAGATAAGTTCTAGCAAAAGACATTATCTTTGTTCAAATATTCTTGGGCTTATGTTCCTACTTTGTTTACTTTCCTGGAGTTATTCAAGTTACAAGGTAATCATAAGAGTAGCTAGGAATGGCCTTATAATTCCTAGTGTGTCGAATTCATTGCCATATTTCTATCATTAGTGGAAGTATTAGCAATATTCAATAAAGCAAATCCTTACCCCTTGAAAAATATAGTCTAGTGTGTATATATATATATATATTATACATATATATATAACTTCCTATCATTTAACTTCTTGACATGTGAGTGTTAAATTAAATATTAGTTTATAATGGTCAATTAGAAGTTAGACTTAGGCATTAATAAAGTAAATGTGACTTTAGGTTAATTTATTTTCTTTTAGGTTTTATTTTCACTTTATCCCACATTCATAAAGTGGTTTGACTCTACTTTACTGTAACCTATATAAGAAATCTATTTTCTCTCTTATTTCATTGATTGAATAAAGACAGATAACCTTATTCAAGTTATCTTGGTTTATGTGTGTGCTCGATTTCTGTTACATGGTATCAGAGTGAGGTTAGGTACACATAGTCTGGGAGTGCGTGAAGACCTAGGGACTGTTGCCGACAGTGATGGATCGAGGGATCGCCAGCATAGCACACTTAAGGAGATGAAATGGTTTTGGATCAGCTGAAGCCAGGTTCATTTGATTTTTCGGTTTTAAAAGACATATTGGCTTGTTCTTACCCAGATTGGTGCCCAAATTCGAAGATCTGGTGTTTTTTTTACTGCTAATTTCTTGAGTTAGCAGATTTGAGGAGAAATTGGTTGATTTGGAGCTGGTTGATGGCAGATTGTAGGTATTTTCCATTATCTATCTGCTAAGTTCAGTATTTACAATCATCTATGGATAAATTGAACATCATGTTGTAAGGCAACCAAATTTCTATGGTAAGAACTACAATACCTGGAAGCAACGCATGTTGGCCATTTTTGCATATCGGTGCCTGTCAAATGTTGTTCTCGGCACAAGTATTCATCCCACGGTTGTAGGTAAAGAACATGACAAGTTTGATGGACAAGACAGAGAGGCCACGATGATGATCAAATTTTCCATGACAGATGAGATGCTACCCGAGGTTCATAATGGGAAGACTGCTACAGTGGTCTGGAAATAGTTGAAAGAGACTCATGAGATTTTAGATAAGGGTCAAGCATTCTTTTTAAAGAATATGTTGTTCTCGATCAAGATGAGTGAGGGTGCCTCTCTCCAAGAGAACTTACTCAAGATCAAGGAAATCCGGGAGCAGTTGGAGGCCATTGGTTGAAAGATGGCAGAAGAGGACATGGTGGTGATCACGCTGAACAACTTGCCAGGGTCCTACAAGCACTTCATTGAGACCCTGAACATCACAGCTACAGACGTTGACCTGAAGTTTGGAGAGCTATCCAATAAGCTCTTACAACAGGACAGGTAGAAGAAGCAGTTTGGGAGCAGCAGTGAGACAGAGGGTTCAGAGCAGGCCTTTGCAGCCAAAGCTAAAGGCAAAGGCAAATGGACAAGGAAACTTGGTCCAGGCAATGATGAGGATGCCATCAAAAGCCTAAATACCATCACTTGTCAGTACTATGGCAAGACTAGCCATATGAATAAGCACTGCAGAAAGTGGTTGGCATATCAGAAGCACAACCACGGAGGGTCTCAGTCGAAGGCCCATGTCGCAGAGCACACAGAGGATAAGGAGGTAGCCTTCTATGCCTTGATGGCATGCACATAAGCAAATCATTCCAAGTCATCTACTTGGTTTGTTGATTTAGGCGCATCTAGGCATTTCACCAATCAAAAATATTGGTTCACAGAGTTTACACCTAGTCCATCCAAAGACTCGGTGATCTTCAGTGGAGGCAAGGAGTATAATATAGTCGACAAGGGGAATGTTCAGATTTCCTTCAGAGGAAAGATGCTTATGTTTCTCAACCTCCACTTTGTGTTAGTATGGAGCTTAATCTGCTCTCAATTAGTCAGATTATGAGGCACTCTCCTCACTTGGATGTCAACTTTAGCAATCACAAGTGTTATATCATTGACAAGAATACCGAGAAGATCTTTGCTCTTGGTGTGGACGACCATGGTCTATTAAGATTGGTGGATATTGGGTAGGGCAGAGAGCATGCACTAGCAGTGAAGAGTGCATCAGACATTTTCACACTATGGCATCAGAGGTATGGGCACCTCAATTTTACCTACCTCTTTCAGTTGGCACAAGAGAAATTGGTAGATGGACTTCCAAACATTCAACAAAATATTCAGGGAGTTTGTGGAGCTTGCCAGGAAGGGAAGCAACATCGAGTTCCATTTGATGAAGGACAAGCTTGGAGAGTGTAGAGGGTCCTTCAGCTGGTTCATGCAGACGTATGTGGACCAATGAACACGGCATCAATCACTGGTGCCAGGTATTTCCTTCTGTTTGTTGATGATTTCAGTGTGAAAATGTGGGTGTATCTTTTGAAGTTGAAGTCTGACATGTTTAAATAATTTCAAAAGTTTAAAGCATTAGTTGAGAATGAGTCAGGTTGTCATATTACCTCTCTTAGATCTCATAATGGTGGATAATTCTACTCGAAATAATTCAATATTTTTTGTGCTAAACAAGGGATCAAGAGACAATACACCACACCCTATACTCCACAACAGAATGGGGTGGTTGAAAGGAAAAACCGCACTATCACAGAGATGTCTAGATGTATGTTGTAGAACAGGTGTGTTCCTAACAGGTTTTGGGCAGAGCCAGTGTTCACAACAATGTACTTGCTGAATAGATTTCCCACGATGGCGGTAAAGAAGAAGACTCCAGAGGAAGCATGGTTTGGAAGAAAGCCCAAAGTAAGTCACTTGAAGGTCTCTGGTTCTACTTCTTACACTTGGATTCCAGCTACGAAACGAACCAAGTTAGATCTGAAGAGTAATAAGATGATGCTTACAGGGTACAATGACACCCATAAAGATTACAGATTAGTTGATGCTGACACTGATAATGTGAGGTTTAGTAGAGATGTTGTTGTTGATGAGGAGGTTGGACCCTTTCATATTCCTCTCGCATTTAGAGTTACTGAGTAGCCAGAAGTCATTGAAGATTCAGGTGTCAAGCTTCTAATAGCTCCACCTGAAGGGGGGAAAGATTCTGAGCATGATGATGAGGATTCAGAATAGGATGAGTCTCCTAGGTCAGTGAGATCAGTACATTCTGAAGTAGGAAACCCAAGTCATGGTGGCAATATTGACTTGGTAGCCAGAGATTCCAAAAGACCCAAGTGGTGGCACAACACCATTGGAGATGTTCGGATAGGAGAGATGATTGAGGGAATATCATCATGAGGTAAGAGTAAACAACAGTCTGACACAGTCAACTTTTATCTTATGGCCAATATTCAGGAGATCTATGAGCCTCAAGTATTCAAGGAAGCAAAAGTTAGACCTGAATGGGAAAAGGCCATGGACGCCAAACATGAAAGTTCGATGAAAAATTAGACTTGGGATATCATATCTCTTCCATCACGGAAGAAAACAATTGGCTGCAAATGGGTGTACAAGGTCAAGTACAAGGTATATGGTACACTTGAAAAGTACAAATCATGGTTAGTTGCGAAAGGATTCTCTCAACGAGAAGGCATTGACTATGAGGAGACTTTTTCTCCTACAGTGAAGATGAGTAGTATTCATCTTGTTCTAGCCATGGCAGCACAACAAGGCTAGAAGGTCCACCAGATGGACATGAAAAGTGCCTTTCTCAATGGAGATTTGAAGGAAGTGGTATACATGTGCCAACCATAGGGGTTTCAGGTTGTAGGGAAGGAGCATCTAGTTTGCAGACTAAAGAAGGCTCTATATGGTATGAAACAGGCACCGAGGGCATGGTACATCAAGATTGACAGGTATTTGGTTCAATAAGGGTTCCAACAGAGTCCTTCAGATTCTAACTTATATGTCAAAAGAGTTGATAATGAGATCATTCTTCTGGTTGTTTATGTGGATGATATCATTATTACAGGTAGTGAGGAAGATGCATTACATGGATCAAATCCAACATGAGTAGAGAATTTGACATGACATATCTAGGCCTCCTACATTATTGTCTGGATGTATAAGTTTGGCAAACAGGGAGCAACATTTTTGTCTCACAAGAAAAGTATGCCAGGAGTTTACTGGATAAGTTTAGGATGGAGGATTTCAAAATATCCTCTACACCTATGAAGAAAGGGTTGAAACTTTCAGCCAAGACTGACTCAAAGGAAGTCAATGAGTCACTATACAGACAACTAGTGGGTATCTTGATATATCTTACAACCACTAGACCTGATATGAGTTTCACTATGAGCTTCGTTTCCAAATTTATGATAGCACCGAAAGTAGAGCACTGGATAGCAGTGAAGCGAGTGCTGAGATATGTGAAAGGGACACTTGACTTTGGTATTCTTTACAACAGGAGAAAATACCCAAGGTTGTGTGGGTATACAGATTTAGATTGTGCAAGTTCTGTTGATGACAAAAAATCCACTTCTAGATATGTCTTCAGCCTTGGCATGGGTGCAGTCACATGGACCAGCAAGAAACAATATACATTCACCCTTTCATCGACAGAAGCAGAGTATCGAGGAGAATTGAAAGGTGCATGTGAGGTAGTTTGGCTCAGGAGGATGTTTTCAGATATGTAGATGCAACAAAGAGAGCCTACACTCTTGTTCCGTGACAATCAAGGGGTAATGAAACTTGCCAAGAATCTAGTCTTCCACAAGCATACCAAACATTTTGATACACACTATCACTTCATCAGACAACTTGTAGAAGATGAAGCTATTGAGTTGCAGTATTGTCCTACAGAGGATCAAACTGCAGACATTTTCACCAAGTCTTTAGGTCCCAAAAAGCATGTAAAATTTTGAAAGAAACTTGGTGTAGTGAGTAGATTGACCATTAAGGGAGGGTGTTAAATTAAATATTAGTTTATAATGGTCAATTAGAAGTTAGACTTAGAAATTAATAAATTCAAAGTGACTTTAGGTTAATTTATTTGATTTTAGGTAAGATATTTGATTTTAGGTTATATTTTCACTTTATCCCACATTCATAAAGTGGTTTGACTCTACTTGATTGTAACCTAT
>ML781272.1:493122-574643 GCA_009831015.1 Picea engelmannii
CTTAGGTGATGGTAGCACTATATAAAGGGGCTCAAGCAATGTAATGAGACATGAAGAGAAGTATTGTATTTGGAGCGGTAGCTCAATAGGAGGAGGCCCCCTCGAAGAGACAAGTGAACAGGAGAGGATCCCTTCCATAATAGGATCCATTGTATGGTGTTGCCCTACCCTAAGGGTTTGATAGTAATAAAGAAGATTTTTCATATTGTTCTTGTATATCTATTGTGGTGCTTTTGTATTCAGGTCTTTGGTTCTTAACAGTTTGACTCTACTTGATTGTAACCTATATAAGAAAGCTATTTTCTCTCTTATTTCATTGATTGAATAAATACATATAACCTTACTCAAGTTATATTGGTTTTTGTGTGTGCTCGATTTCCGTTATAGTGAGGTTGTATATCTTTAAATGTATCACATACATACTATCAAATCCCTTTTATAAAATATGATTCGAGGTATGATTATTTCCAATAGGGTAAACTCCAAAGTCTTAACATCTTTTGCTTTCCTGTCTAGATGGTACCAAGGTATATAGGATAACACACTTTGTCATAACTAAACTAAGATCATTCCAGTATGCGACACTAGTCTCGGTGATGGTATGGCTGTGATATCAAGGTCATAGTCTGAAGTTTTTTCAAAAAAGGAAACTCGGATAAGTTTATTTCTTGTTCCACTTTCACGTTAAAATAGAAAGGGTTGGTCATTTATCGTCGGAGTCTAAGGGTAATCCCCTTATGATTTGATTCATTACACTCTAACTGAACTAGGGATTAACTTCGTTAGTTATATGGTAAAGTTATGAAACCTTTCCCTCCTTCTCATTATCTCGGCGCGAGGACTGGAGGTGGAACTGTCAGGGTTGCATTGAACCCTCCATCCAGTTCCTCAATGAAGTTCTGTGTAGGCCCTGTCTGAGGCTTGTCACCAGTATTCGTGTCCAATATCGAGTGGGACACATCCCAGATATCACATGGCATGATACGGGTAAGATTAAAAGTTTTCCCTCTCAGTTTCTCTGGAAGCTTTAGTTTGGTTTATCCCCCTTTCGACTTGATTACTCTATGTAAAAGAATTTGAGGATGACTGTGGAGAAATTGCTATGGTGTAAAAGCTGAGGAGAAGCTTCATCCTGGCAGAGAAATAATGTGAACTGGTCACCCTCCTTAATTGGTTAAGGATACTCCTCCATCGAATGTTTTAAAATCCTTTTGAAGTTTTTCTCAGTACTCTTCCATCGGTTTTCCAATTTGTTTTACAATTTCTTGGACAAGCATTTCGGTATTGAAGCATATGAGAATTATCCATAGGGATTCCCTGATTTTAATATCGGTGGTTGATATTGGGTGTTGTTAAACTGTGTCACTTGTTTTGGTGTCAACTAGTCTGCAGATTCTTTTAAAACTACTAGGTGACAATTACGATTGTAGTTTTTCTTTAAGGGTTACTGCATTCCCATTCAGTGTAAGTCTGTAAATAAACATATATCAGGTGGAAGCCTTGTGTATCAACAATATGTTAGAAAGAACCCTATTGCACACTATTATTTGAATTTGTGACTTCATATTTAGGGTTACATCTTCCATTTAACTCGTATTGACATCTGCGGGTGTAGACTACCATTCAAAAATTTGTGTTCAACATGAGTATTAGCTCTGTTAATTCTCTGATTACTGCATTCTCTTCGGCACCGATATTCGACTTATGTTTTGACTTTGATAAAATGTGATCGGCATAATATTTAGTTCAATATTACATTTTTTGGAAAATCATACCTCTCAACAAGAATGTCTGACTTCTACCCTGACTTGATTCGTGCACTCGGTCTAAATTGTAGAATACATTTCGTCCTATATTTCTTGATCATTTTGATTTTCAGAAATTTCCTTTGATTTCTTTCTGGTATTTAAGTTTAAGGACCGTTTATCGCAACCTAACAATGGGACCCCTAATTTTTGTGAGGGTACCCATTAGATCGACTTTTGGCCCACTTCTCCCTTCTAGTCCTTGGATTAATTCGTCAGCTACGCAGAGGCAAGATGACCTGTACTATGGCCCCAAGTTAAGTACAATCCAAACTTTTTTGTATTTGGTTTTTTATAGTCAATTTATCTTAGAAATTTATTTCTGTATATCATATAAGAAACTCTATCATTCCTTGGAAGTTACTAATGAAAATTACTTCACTCTCTTACAGGGTTGGAGCATCCGAACCTTTGGATTTTGGGCATCCTTTCATGCGAAAGGTACTCAAGTTCTTTTTAAAGTTATCAAGACTTATCGTTCTAGGTTATAATAACTAAGCTTATCGGTTCCAATCTCGAACAACATATTGTGTACAGTTCCGTCTGAGTTCCTATTTAGCAAATGAATCCAATGTTGTAATGGTATTAACTGTGGAAGACTATAACACAGTAATTGCATAGGTTGGGCATACCTTTGATTCCTGGTTTCAATTTGGGTTGTATGATAAATTTTAATGTTTAAGACACAGGATTTTTCTCCTTCATACTTGTAATGAAATACAAGGATTAGTAACAATTTAATTCTTAGACTTGTCGACACGCTAATTATTCATTATAATTAGATTGTTTAGTTATTATTTCCCAATTTTAGATTCTTCTGTATTATTATGTTTTTCCAAAAAAATCATTTTGGTCAATAGATGTATTGTTTCTTTTCTTTCATTGATGTCTGAAGTATACAAAGGTTAGCATGATTCATGATTTGTTAACAAGGCTATGAAATTCGAACTTATCAAAATATGTGTATGTATACATTAAGGGTTTCAGAATCTTTGTTTTCTGAATTCATCGGGCTTTCGCTCCTCTAGCATTTCATTCTAGAACTTTGTTTGCGTTGAAAGATTCTGTTCATTTTTATTTATTATTTCTAGAACATAGTATATGACCAGTTATAATTAATCGTTCTCCATTATATCATTAGTACCTAGTGCTATACATACTTTAGGCTTTTGAAGTGAGTCTCGTAAGTCATATGGTTGTCTCTCTCTCTCTATATATATATATATGCATACATAGTTGTCTCCTATTATATACAATCATTTGCAACAATAGTTTAATTTGATAGGATAAATCATCCAAAAATCTAGAGATAACACACAGAGATATATAATTGTAAGTATAGGTACGCAATGTTCATAAATCTCAGTTTTACTTCCAGAATAGTGTTTACTTAACCTGATATTCACTTGCAAAATAGAATAACCAGATATATATGATGCACCGAACTGGCAACGATTTCTAACACAAAATAATGAAGTAGTAATCCATTAATACAATCATATTTCTTGGTACATTCCCACCATTAGATTTTCATTCCAACCAAACTACTTAGTAGGGTTTACTAAACGATTATAGTTAAACTATGAGGGTCTATCCTACTTTTCATTACATTCCTTCAGAATTTAATAGAAAAACATAATACCTCATTCATATTTAAACAGATGATATCATATTAGCCAATAATTCACAAGGAAATTTGAACAAAGAAGGAGAAGATAGACATCTATGAGAAAATTGTCGAACAACAAATGGAATAGCCAAGTTCCTCCTAACCTTAGAACAAAACAACCAATTCAATTGTCCCGTTCACCCCCTACCCTGACCATGAATCCATGAGGGCGAACTTAGAACTCCTCCTCAACAATAGTCCTTCAGTTTTTCAGTAGTTTCTCCTTTCCTCACACTCAGTAAGTAGTGCTCATAACAATAAGAGATAGTTTTTTTTCCCCGTCATACTAGGTAGTGTCCTGCCTCCTCTCATATGTTATATATCCAAAAGCAAATGTGCCTATGTCTTTTTCCCTTTAGGAATTTTCGCAGCTTCCAAAATCCCTGATTTTCAGGGTCTACCAATGGCCAAATTCCTGATTTGGCACTTGTCACATTTAGTCATGAGGTAGTTGCAACATGTTCCCCTCTCATGGAGTCATGGTCAACTGATTTTAACCTGGTTGTTGCATTTTTCCATCAACACTAATTATAAAATATTTTCTTTCATATAAGTTCCATGGTCAAATAATTAGTTGGGTCAAATAAGATCTCTCCCCAATAGTCATAATCATCAATTACAATTAACTAAATTTGAAATTTAGAATTACCATAAATGGCAATAATTTTTCAATTTCGAATTTACTAAAAACGGAAATCATTTCCTAAGCAAATTTCAAATTTAAAAATAATTTATTTTTTGGATGTTACATTAATAATATTAAAATGGAAAATAAAATAAAATATTGTATATTAAAAATATGTGAGAGATTATTATGAGAGTGAAAACATAAAAATAAAGTTTGAGTCCATGGTGATGAAAAATTAGTATTAGACTACTAAGGTAAAAGCATTGACATTTTTCATTGGGTTATATGGATTTTATTCCATTCCATTCAAGTGATAATCAATTTACTTTAACAATGCTTTTGTAAATTTAAGCATATTGATCATCACATCAATCTATGTCCCTCCTTTATTTTGATAGGGCATAGACTCCTATCAATCCAAAATTTAGTAAAAACCCCGAACTCAAAATTGAAAATTCACAATGAAATGACAGTCCATAACTAAGCTAGTTATGTTCATCCTTGGTTTCTTTATTGAAAATTAACAATGAAATGACAGTTCAACACTAAACTGGTTATGTTCATCACTGGTTTATTTTTGAGATTTCAATATTATGTTCATCCTTGGTTTCTTTTTGATCTTTCATATATTTATTCTAGAAAAAGTGAAATAAAAATAAACTTTGAAATAAAAACATGATCTAACCTTTTTTAATATTTAAAATTAAAATATACTTTAATATAAGTAAGTGATTTTCATTAAAATTCATATTGATTTAAATTGTTTATGTACTGAAAAGGGTAGAAAAGTGTTGATGGATTATCAATCCTCTGCACATTGGAAGTATTCACTAGTGACATTAATATGACACCTATGAGTGTTATTCAATATCACTTAATAATTTTATATTCAAAAATTTGCAGGGATAACAATGCACCATCCACAATACAAGGTCTACATTGAGTAAACATCCAACTTTCTTATCATGTCACAAATCACATTGTTTTTCAACTTAAGTTTTTTCAATCAAAGTTAATGAAAATTATGTTTAAAATATGTGTTAGGTAACATCATACACATTTTTCAAGTAGCTCATAATTTCAATTTTGTTTTATTTGCTTCAAGATGTTAAAATCTAAATGCAAATTACAAAGAAATTTAATATATCAACATTTTTGGAATTAAAATTGATACTTTTTAGGATTTCTTTAAATTTTTTAATGAAGATGTTAATCATACACTACCTTGAATGATCAATATACTCCAAATACAATTATAAAAAAAAAAAATCTAAATGCAACAAACCAAGCCTTAGTAGACGACCTGTTATTTTTTATTTGTAGAATGATATTATTCCTAGAGATATTAAGAGAGAAGTTGATGATTTTATGAAAGGTACTAAATTTAATGAATTTTTTTCTAATCCATTAATAGTCGCTTATAATTACATGGAAATGGGTCCTAGTTTTGATATGAAGTTATCCTATTCATATGAAAAAGCATTTCAATCATTGCAAATAATGAACAAAAATCCTTCATGTAGTAAATTGGTTATGCATTAAAGCATTTGGGTATGCAATGGATAATTTGTACCTGGTTAGTATAATCACCCAAAGTATAGGTCATTTTAGGTTCCCTATACAATCTATATGTTCTTCCCTCAAATTGTAAATAAGGCTCGGTAAAATTTATAATTCATAAAAAATATAACTTTTCTTATTTGAATGGACCATGAAAGTAAACTAAACCAAATGATTATAGAATCCTAGATATTCATAAATGTGTGTACTTTCAATGAAAAATATAAAATTCTAGAATGTACATTTCACTTGTTTAAAGAAATTGTAATGTTATGTCATCTTCAATAATTCGTTCATGGTTGGCTTTAGATATTTTCCATTTTCTAACTTCTGTTTTTTTTTTCTTGATTGAACTTATAATAACTTTATGCACACTGCACATACCAAATTACTATATTGACAACTTATGACATCCAACTGGTAGTCTTGAAAGTGAACATGAGTATCAGATTGATGGGTTTCTTGAAAAAAAAATCATTTCAATATGATGGATCCTCTTTCATATATAAAACCGTTATCATAAAAATCTTCTAAAAACCTCATCTTGTGTTCTCTGCATCACATCAACTAATATTTCAGGTTTTCAATGTTGTCTATAGGTGCAACCACAATAGAGACATCTCCTTCAAATAATTTGATATGTTCCAACAAGCAGTTTGTGTTATATTATCACAGAAGTACATCTACAAGTTGTTTAAATATTTAAACATAAAAATTACCTTCTCTAACAAGATCGAAAACTCTATCGCCATCAACTAACACTATATTTTCATTTGATTCCATATCCTATGATCTTGCAAGTGGAATTTTCACTTTTATATTAAGTTCGGTATGTATCCAAGCTTTAACATATTCCACATTTTCGTGTTCACAAATCTCTATGGATTTTGTGTCCGCTATGCAAACTGAACAAAAATAATATTGATTTCTTCTATCAAATGCAAACACTTTTTGATAGCATTTTTTTTAACTGGATGCACTTTCCGTGTCCCATGTATTGTATCGATTTCATATGGGATTGATCTATTTACATATTCGATTCCAACATACCAAAAAAACCTGCATAAGACAAGAACTTGTTAACTTGAAATCTACCAAGAAAATGATTGAATATCATATAAATTTGAACACGTGAATAAAAATATATTGTGTATATGTGTAACATGCATATATGTACACACCTATGCACATCTCTTGATGAATTATTTTCATGGCTTAGTGTCAGTTTGCACCAGTCAAAAATTTGATTAGTGGATTCAAATCGATTGGCATGAGGGTTCATCTGATACCTTCGAAGTGCTTGTTTTATACATGGCCCTGCATCGTCATGCTCTCCTTTTCCATGACAACTCTAAAAAAAATTCCAACAATCTGTAATGCTTTATTTCTTATGAAGACGACACAACCAATAGAATGATTGTGAAGATTTGAACTAGCCTGCACAACCATATGACCATATCCAATTTCGATCAAATACGATCCCACATTATTTCAATGAATCATAAAATTTATCAAAACAATGTTTTACATAATGTGTATCATGTGCTCGATCATCACTTATATTAAAGTGGTATTCTTTAATAACATGCCGATTGCCATTGGTGATTTCTATATTATCAAGACTCTGTTGAGCATGTCTATATAGAACATTGACAAATATAGAGATGTGATCATAATGATAATATTCACTCTGTATTTCTATATGTGCAGCAAATGTGTAATTCTCTACAAAATCAACTACATACAAAATTGTCCCTGGTGGAAACACTTCACGAGATTGTTTGAATTATAGGTCTTTCCATAGAGCTCTATGTGAATGCTTGGTGTATTTATAAATCCTTCCTCAAACATTTTCAAAAAATATATCACACAGATTTTATCTACTTTCAAATAAATCCTTTTGGAAATAACATTTGAAGAATGTGGAGGCATGCTACTGATATATTCATATCTCTTCCAATTTATTTCTATATTAGAAAATTATTGATCATTCATATCAATAGGATACTTTGAGTGAAACAAACTTAGATTACCACAACAATCACATTTCTTTCCACCAACACGTTTTTTTTGGTAAAATAATTCATCACCTTCTCTTTCACATAGAATTTCAGATATAAAAACACATAATGTGGAAGGAGAAAGTCAACTTGACCATAAAGGTTTACCAAAATTAATAAAATGGTTGTAATATAACTCAAATTCCACATGATAATGACAACAAAAAGTGTCACAAATAGTGATGGGTCTAACAAACCATGGTCTTTGTTGCACAAATGTATTGATGGAAATTTTAACTTATTTGTGCTCTTCTTTGAACTTATTGAACAATTCTATTTGTGTCATTTGAAATATATGTTTTAGATGTTCTTCATACTGTTTTGGTGCTACTCTTTGTCGCAACACATCCCTTGTATGTGGTGAAATGTGAGATTCTATCAACCAACAATTATAGGCCAATTCTTTGACATTTTCTGCAAGTTTATCTTTGTAGGGCTGTCTAGAAATCATTGTCCAACAAGAAATTTCATCATTTTCATCTATTTGCAATAAAAATTTTCTATGTTTGTACCAATTTTTTCTTGATGTTCCCATCACTTTTGCATGTGTCATGTCAAATGATCTTTTATATTGCTAGATGAAACAATTGTAGTTTGTATCACTATGCGTGCCAAACTGACATCTTTTTTTTTATATTTTCCAAAAGCTTTTAATACACTAGTTATATTGTCAAAGACATTCTGTTTCACCTTTGTATCTTTTTTTTACTTTTGAATACTCAATAATGATGCAGCTTCTTTTAACTTTCTTGAATTGATTAGACAGAGTAAAAGTTGAGCTTGTACTGTCACTAATTCATCTTTGAAAAAAGTATTATACATATTCGTAACATGATATCTTATATAATGATTAACATATTTCTTCCCAAATATGTGAGAATCAACATTTTCTAATATTTCATCATCAATGTTGATAGATTCTTCTACATATTTCAATTTAAATTTTATATCAAAAAACAAAACCCAAACATAAATTCACTAAATTATATACACAACTGTTCATCTTATATTATCTAGATATTTATGTACATACCAATAGGTGATTCAACTTCTGCTTCAATTTCGGTTTCAATGACTTCATCGACGTTATGAGGAAAATCTATTTATGTTTTTTGAAAAACAACAAATCCGAATTACAACCAATTAAATATTTTAAACAATAATTTAAATAAATGATTATATACTTTTAATATAGACAATATGTGTACATGCATATACCTGGTTGGACTTCTTCTTGTTGAAAATATCTATTTACATCTTCATCGTTTCTTTCTTCAATATTTCCACGTTCTTGTTTCTTTCTCCAATAATGCTCTTTCATTTGTTCGTTATGGCAAGTTTCGTTTCGAGTGTGATCAAATTTTCCCTTACGCAATTTTTTTTTTCCATGAGTGTAGTTATTTGTAAAAGTTAAATAAAAAAAAATCAACATTTCAGAATAGCCTCAGGAAAACTTCATTCTCGCAAAAATTATTAAAAGATAATTTATCAAGAATTTTATGTTCAACAATGCCTTCACCTTGAAAAAATGTTCAACAACGCTTTCAATATATAATTTTTTTTTTGCATTCAAAATATCAACCACCTTGTTTTAAATAACCAAAAAACAAAAAAAAATGATTCAAATTTTTGCTTAGGGGCTCCACATATGCAAAACCATGAAACACGAATGTGAATTGTGTTAAATTGTTTCGGTCGAAAGCATATTTATAAGATTTGGCGGAAATTGAAATGAAACGACGTGTCCCTTCATTTTTTTCTGACCTACAAAATTCTCTCACCCATCTTTCGACCGAAAACCTAATGTTCAGCGAAAAAACTAGGAATCCATTTATTTTTTACAGGTTCTGTTAGTAAAATATATTTCGGCCGAAAAAAAATACTTTCTGGCCGAAAGATTCTTTTAGCCGAAAATTGGCAAATGAGACTGTTTTCAAGAACCTGATAATTCCCTGCAGCCTCCTTGCACTTTGGATCTTGCGAACTCCTACAAATACTCAGATTTTAGATTCAAAATAGATATTAGTATTTGCAAAATTGAATCTACTTTCTATAGGTATAATTTGTTTTCCTTTTTCATTATTTAGATCTAATTTTATTTAATTTTATAAAAATATCACTACATAATATTTTCAGGCGACATTATGATTCAGTGACATGAAATGAAATATCTCTAAAAATACATAGTGGAAAATTTTGAAAAATTTATATTCAGAATCCTTAAATTGTTCTCTTCAAAAGAGTATTTTCATATTTTTATTTTAAGTATAAATTAAGATAGATACAAGGTGGGGGAAAACATGTGTTTAAAATCTGCAACTGTTTCATCTTGGTCAACTTAATTTTTTTTTAGAAATTATAACATTCATCTGTTAGATTCAAAACTATAGTCATAAGAAAAGAGAGTCTTTGTAGATTGTTGCAGTATATTTAGTTTGTCAAAAACAAAAGTTTAATATTAGATGCATTATTGGGGGAAAACATAACTCGTTATCATTCCTTTCAATTTTAAGGAACATAATTACCAAAATACAAAATTGACATATCAAATCTCAATAAAAAATAATTTGAAATATAGTGAGTAGAAAGCTAACAAAATTCTTCACAAGGTTGTGTTTTACTGTAAAGTGAAATTATAAATAAAAAAAAAAACTTTTGTATACTAGAGGTTGAAGAACTTGTGAAAATATAACTTTTTTTTCTCATAAAACAAACAAAATAGACATCTATCTTCATGATTTTACCTTGGCACTGTAATTTTTCAGAAATTTTGTTGGGGTTTTTAGAACTCTCCTTTAGCTTGATCAGTTCTTCCTTGAGGGATTTGTCTTTCCACATTCCCTTTTTAGATCATTCAAAGCACTGATTAGTTCTTCCTCAAGATCCACTTCACCTTCTTCATAATATTCTTCATCATTTTCAAGGGTTACTTTCTGAATTTCCAATGCCATAAAGAACACTCTATCTGAGTCAATGTCACTATCATCATCCTCATCACACGAGGAACTATATTCTCTTGAGTAGAGTATTTTCTTGAAGACTTTTATTTTATTTCCTTTATTGTTTCCCTTTTGATATTTCTTTTCTTTCTTGGGAACTTCTCCTTCGCCACTATCTGAATTCTTGTAACAAGGACATTTAGAACAAAAATGACCAATTTTACCACAAATAAAGAACTTTTAGGGAATATTACGTTTGTACTTGCTAGTTCCTTTCTTCAACCTCCTCATGAAGTTGGATGTCTCTCCATATTCATGTGAATCATTGTTGCAGTTGAATCTTGACTTTGACTTTTTATTATTCTTTCTTGTCTTCTTGGATGCTTTGAAAGATTCTTCCTTCTTGGATGGATTATCATGTTATTTTCTCATTTCATAAGATGTAATTATTCCATGTATCTCATCCATGCTTAACTTAGAAAGATCTTCTCTTTCTTCCAGGAATGAAATCTTAGGATGAAATCTCACTGGAAGAGACCTTGGTACCTTTTGAACAATCATTGAGCCTTTGATTTATTCTCCTAATCTTTTAATAACATTCACTATTTCATCAAATCATAGAAAATAAATTCCAATATATTCATATTCCTTCATTTGCATTTGTTCAAATTAACTTATGTAAGTTTGAAGCATAGTCCCTTTGTCACTATCAACTCCTTCATAAAGATTCTAAAGTTTGTCCCAAATATCCTTTGTAGAGTCAGAATCCATAACCTTGACATATATTGAACTATCCAGGGCACTCAAAATAACATTTGTAGCCTTCAAATTGTTTTCTCAAAGTTTATTTCCATATTTATCTATTGGGGGAGTTATAGGTGCTTTGTTTTCGTCTACTACTACTTTCCAGATATCAAATCTTTATGCTTGCAAATGTTTCTATCCTTATGCTCCAAAAGCCATAGTTCTTACCATCAAGCAATGTCATTCCACTCTTAGTGCACTCCATGATCTACCTTTCAGTGGTTAGGTTATTTCTAAAGGACCTTCTCTGATACCAATTGTTGGAATATTCATTAATACTGAGAGGGGGGTGGATCAATATTAGGCACTTTTATCATTTTTAATCACAACATGTAAGCATTAAGGTATGAAAATTTTATCACTTATGATTGTGTTCAATATATTGTTGCATTCAAGATATCATAAACATATACACAATATACAAGAATTTTATGTGGAAACCGAAAATGAGAGAAAACCATGGAACAATTTTAAATGTATCACAAGACTACATCTATTGGAAGCACCAAATTCCAAAATTCTCCAGCATCAAGTAGAAGGAGGCACCAACCCATTTGTTTACATCCTCCAACCTGAAGGAGGTTGCAACCCCATTTCCTTGCCCCTTCCTTCCACTCTTGAATATAAATAAGAGAATCAACCTGCCAATGTTACTATCACCGAAATTGATATATCATCATCATCAAAGTTGGTTCAACCACAATAACCACATAATAATTATGCTAATATATCCAAGAAACTTTACAGGACTGGACTAAGCAATGGCCAGGGCCTTGTGTTCTGAGTACTGTACAACCAGTTAGGGCCTCACAAGGAACCCTATACTTGACCCATGGGGGTCACCTCATTTAGGATTTCCAAAAAACCATTCTCACATCTACAACCCTGAGAACTCCCTCCTTTGCACGACTTCACTACTTCACTTGCTCTAAAAGATAAAATATTTTCTTGATGGAGATTGAGATCCTCTTGATGTGTATTTATTTCCATCCAAGTACCTTCTTTTCTTGTCTTTAGACTCGACCTATAACTTCTTTTTTGCAACATGTTTTTTTCCTTTACTTCAATTTTGGGCTGACTTAAAACTTCTTAATCCTTTGGGGGAAAAAATGACATGATCATATTTAAGAGGGTATATCTCCTCAACTGTGACAAACCATGTGGCGTTCCACCTACCATTTGAAGCATATTGGCGAGGACTATCAATCCATGGATGATTTTCATGCATTTGCAATTTCCTTCATACTATTTTTCTTCAATCAATTTCAAGCTTCATGACTACCCGTTTGGGGCTTCATAACCATATTCTGAGGGATTCTTGACCATACATTGTAACTTATTTTCTTAACTACTAGGGATTCTTGTAGGATTATTCAAATCATCTTCCCATGAGGGCCATGCTTAGAGCTACGCCATAAGGGAACCACTTTGGATACTCCTTCAAATAAACCCATCACTTATAGGGAATTTTGAACCTACTTTGAGGATTCTTCTAGGACTGACATCAATGAAAACCAAGTTTCAAACAAAATTTCACTCTAAAAACCCAATAATAATGTTAGAACTTTAACCTATAATATTGACATAACATGTTTGAATGTGATTCAAGGAAATCCTATCTATCCCAATTGTCTAAACATTCATTTGAAATTTTCATTCCTAAGTCCTATAAGGTAAAATAAATAATATTAGTGCACTAAGTCCAATATCTATTTATATTTATAATTGAATGGTTCCCCTTTCCAAGAAAAAGATATAAAAGAAATAAGAAAAAAAATTATTTTACACCCCAATGTGGTTAAAAGGAAATTCATTACACTTAATAATTAGCAAGAGTAACAAAAATAAATTTTTTTTAACAATATTATCAAAATATTTGGAAGGGAGTAACTACCTTTCATCCTAATCCTCACACAAGAACAAAGAAATCATTAGGAAGTGCAAGTTTCCTTATATAATCAAGTTAATGCGAGATGATGTTCTATATGGTATGGAATTCATACATTACATATGCACTCTCTAGAAAAGGCTACTTGTATGATATGCATGGGAATATTGAGCAAGGAGTTAAAGTGTCATGGTTAATGTACAAGACCAAAGTTACTATAAATGTGAAATTGCCCAAGGTCTGAGTTTCCTTGATATTGGCTAAATATGCTAAGAAGTTGATTCATAATTTTGTTTAAAGGACACAAACCAACAATAATGTTATTAAGAACTTTTATGTTTGTCTTTGACCAAATACACTAAAATAATTTTCATAATTTTTTCTTACTCATGATAAGACTACAAACCACCAAGAGAGTTGTAACTAGTGTATTTTCCATAAATAAGATGGAATCAAAGATGCGAATTGAAGAATATTAAATCCTCTTCAAAAGCCCACAAGAGTCCCACTTCATAGCCAACTGAAATGTCCATTTTACATGGCACTCGACTCTTTTGTAGATATTGAATAATAATAAAGAAATGTGTTTTATTTTTTACTAGACTCATGACCTTCTCGATGGGTTGAAATGAGTTCAATATTTCAGAGAAAACTGATAATGGAGATATCATCATTTTTGTAAAATTGCAAAATATGTGATTATTTTCATAACACTCGTAATAGATTTTCCAATGGTTTGAAATGACCTTTCAGATTACTAATGCACCAACAAATCTTTTGAAACACCAGAACGATGTCCTTGATATTTATATAAAAAAGTGTGATATAGAACGTCAACCAAATTTTTGGTGTTTTTGAAAAACACACAAGTTGTGTTTTCTTAGAAAATCATTCATTCATTTGTGCTAAAAAGTATTACATATATGAGATATCATTCTTAAATGTATTCACGTGGATGTTGAGAAAGATCAATTCATAAAAAAAAAAAAAATTGGGTAGTTTTTTGTGAAGATGTTGGAAAAGAAACATCACAAGAGTAGGAAACTTTAAAGAAAATAAAACATTCTAAATAAGAAAACAAAGAAAAAAATATGATTTTATAATATCTACTAGATGAAACCTTAAAAAATAAAACATTCCAAATAAGAAAACAAAGAGAAAAATATGATTCTATAATATCTACTAGATGTAAAATACAAGATGATTCCCCATATTTATAACAAACATATTTATAACAAACCATGAGAAGCCCAACATTTAGGAAGGATAGTTTTCCAGTAATGTGAAACTATAACAAGTGGGCAATTAAAGATTTGTCAAAGAAAGCTTACAACATTGGATGGTTGGATTATAACTATCTACCAACACCCCCCTTAAGGGAAATTTAGATAGAAAATAGAAAAGGAAAAATACAAAAGACGACTCTAAACCAATAGTCCTAATACAATACATAAGTAAAACATAAAATTTTATAAATAGAAAAAAAGGAAAAACCATAGAAAAAGGTCCTCTAAAAGGAGAGAAAACATTATAAAACCATGTTAAGGTAGAATTACTTAATATGACGAGAGATGACATCCCAATAATTGATCTAAAGTGAATAAAATGAGATGTTTCTTAAAATTTTAGCGAACATGTGTGTAACCTACTCTTGAGTAGGAAAATACTCCAAATTGAGAACACCGTCCTACGTGAGCTACCGAATGTTGTGCACATGAATATCAATGTGTTTTATTTACTAATGCTCCTCTTAGTTGCAAGAAATATGTATGAAATTTTAGTTATTACACCAAAGAGTAGTGGGATGTTCCTACTAAATTCCAAATTCTCTCATCAACAATCCAAACGAAAACAATTCCTCATTAGACTAGAGAGAACTATAGCATGATACTCAGTTTTTTCTAAATATAATGCAAGAAATAATTCCTTATTGTAAGAATGGGAAATAGGAATAGAGACAAGTAAATAAATAAAATCAAATGTATACTTACGATCACACTCTGTGTTAGATTTTTAGCTTTGGAGGTACTCCACATATTTTGTCTTGAATACAGATGTAACCTTATGTTTACACTTCTAGGCACTTAACTTTATAATGAGTTTTTTTTTATAAACTGGTTCTTTTACTAAAGTGATTTTTTAATAAAGTGTACATTCTAATTTTAAAGTGACTTTATTTCATAAAGTGCATTTACGTAATAAAGAGAATTTACTTTAATATTTTAAGTGATTCATTTTAGAGAGAATGGATCATGACCCTTGATCTTGAAAAATGAAAGATTAGATCTTGGCCTTTGGATTTAGGGTCAGGGAAGGTGAAAAGTTAGAGGAAAAATGTTATTGTCATATTTATAAAAGAATGCATTGGGTAGTGTGCAAGACACAACTAGTGAAGGAGATTGAGAGAGATTTTCCGATAGAGTTTGAGAGAGGAAAGTGAGCAGCTTGGTGGCATATATGATTTTAGGGGCTAAATTTCGCAAATGGGATACTTTTCCATGGGTTTTCCCCAAAAAAGATTCGCCAATTTCCATTTTTAATAAAAACAATTCACTCAAATTCCATAAAATAATTTTTTTTTACCTTGAAAATCGCCAAAAAATTATAGAAACCATATTAAACCCTTTTAAATTTGAATATTTTTACAAATCTATCGCCAAACATTTTACATTATTCATATTAAAGATTAGTAAGATTAGCCCAGGTTACTACATTTTAATATAAATTTTCATCATTAAAATCATCTCTGCTTGGTGGACATATTTCCCAAGAAAAGGAGGGCACAAACCGCAAGGATATTTTTCTGTGTGAGTGTAGTCCTTATTTTCTGTTGTTGGACTGTACTATATGGATCTGTACAGTCTGTACAACAAGAGGAGGGCACGATTTTTTAGGTTGTCCTTTGGCACATAAATCAAGGCAAATTTTTGTGTTGATTTCTTGTTGCTGCTAGGCCGTACTGTGCATGTCGTGAAATACTCTGTTGGCCATGGTTTTCTAGGGACATATTTTGAGGAGGTCGTGCAATTGTACAAATTTGGGCATGTTTTTCAAGGCAAAAATTTTTTGGGACATATTTTGTTGTTGGTGAGGTATTTCTTCTTGGCTGAAAGTTGTAATGTACTTTACTGAAGAAATAAATGCAATCTCTTTCTCCCTCTCTCTCTCTCTCTCTCTTGTTGGGTTTCCCCACATTGAGGTTTTCTCTAGAATTTGCCTAAATTTTTGAGTTTTTCATGGCTTATTGAATGTTGACCATTGTGTTTATTTATGTTGCATATTTTCTTAGCAATGTGTATTTTTTCTTATGGAAATTTCTGAATATGGGTTTGTGACATTTAAAAAGTTCATGCAAGACAGTTATCTCCGGGTTTCTAAATGTTTGACAAAATATTAGCTTGTTGATTTTTTTCATCAAAATCTACATGGTATCAGAGCTTGGTCTCTGAGTGATAGTGGGAAGTGTAATTTTTGGGAAAAGCTGAAGGGGGAAAGGTTGTGATTATTTTCCTTGAGTTGTGACAGGGAATACAGATGCAAACATTAGATTTGAGGATCTATTGGATGACAATTCAAACTATTTTCAGTGGAAGGTCTGATTGTCAGTTGTTCTCAAGGAGACCAAGATTTGGAACTATGTCAACTCTGTTGTGGTAGCTCCCGCAACATATCCTATTGCTTTGGACTTGCATGAGATCAAGGAAGCCAAGGCTGAGAGGATTATTCTGGATGGGGTGAAGGATCACCTTATCCCACAGTTGGTTGAGAAAACAACTCCTAAGGAGATGTGGGATGCACATAAGAACCTATTTCATGCAGAGAATGAGAACCGGAAGATGGCCTTGAAGGCTAAGATGCATGATACCAATATGGGTAAGGAGGAGAGTGTCTCTTCTTATCTTACCTGAGTAGCTCAAGTAAAAGATGAGTTGGTTTTTATTGGAGAGGTCATATCAGATTCTGAGTTGGTGATGATAGCCTTAAATGGTTTCACCAAAGAATGAGAAATCTTCTAAAGTGTGTGGTGGGACGTGAGCATCTACCAGATTGGAGGATACTTTGGAATTATTTCAATTAGGAGGAGATCTGGGAAACATCTCAGAGAAATGAACAAAAGACATATGGAGTTGATGAGAATGTTTCTCTTACTGCAAAGAGAAAGAAGAAATGAAGTTCTGGAAGGGACTTAGTAAAGTCATATGCTATTGTTGTAACCAGTTGGGGAACCTTTCTTATTGTTTTCTTGAGAGGAAGAAGAAGAAGAAGAAGAAGAAGAATCCAGAAGGGCCTGAGACAATTGTTACAACAACCATGGAGGACTTTGCTTCAAAGTACGACAGAGAATTTTCTTTAGATATCCTAGTTTCCAGTGTCGACAACGAAGGATTTGGACATGATATCAGATGGATTGTGGATAGTGGAGCCTCTTGCCACATGGCGGTAATCTAGCGGGTATTCCTAAATATCACAGAGACTGGTCCTGACCGACAGGTGGTAAATGAAGGTGGTATGGCGAGATTTTCACATGGAGTTGGGAGTGTTAGATTCCAAATCGAGTATGGGGGACTCCTAGAGCTTGATGGAGTTCTATCTGTTTCAGGATTAAGGATTAACCTGCTCTCAATCTCACCCTTGGAGGATGTAGGATATTGTGTATTTTTCAAGAGGGAAAATTTATTTATCTATAGGGAGGAAGTGGAGGAGCTGTAGCTGATCGGTAACCAGGTGGAAAGGTTGTATATGTTGAGAGGAAAACCTTTTTGTGTATGATTCAATGTCGAATGAGGAGCATGAGGAGGCTCCTGAGACTGCGATGGTGCCAAGGATTTAGTCTTGCATTCCAAGAGAACAAGGAGAGTCTCTTCTGAGCATTGGTAGGAGGCTCAACCAGGTTGATTGAAGAAATGCTTACGATGAAGTGGATTCACCTAGGAGCTCAGAGTTCTGGGTTGTTTCGAGGAGAATATATTCTAGTTTCAGGTGTTGAGGATGGCTCCACGTTTAGAGGGAGCTCCTACAGAGCACAGCGTGATGAAACCAGATGATAGTGATGGCAGTGAGTACTTCCCTCGCTAAGAGGGACTATTATCTTTTTAGCTCTCTAGGTACTCCAGATATTTTGTCTTGAATGCGGATGTAACCTTATGTTTACACTACCAGGCACTTAACTTTCTAATGAGTTTCTATAAGTTGTTATAAAGTGGTTCTTTTATTAAAGTGAATTTTTAATAAAGTGTACCTTATAATTTTAAAGTGACTTTATTTCATAAAGTGCACTTATGTAATAAAGAGAAATTACTTTAATATTTTAAGTAATTCATTTTGGAGGGAATGGATCATGATACTTGATATTGAAAAAGGAAAGATTAGATCTTGGCCTTTGGATTTAGGGTTGGGGAAGGTGAAAAGACACTTGGGAGAGAAAATGTCATTTATAAAAGAATGCATTGGGTAGTGTGCAAGACACAACGAGTGAAGGAGATTGAGAGAGATTTTCCAAGAGAGATTTTCCAAGAGAGATTGAGAGAGGAAAGTGATCATCTTGGTCGACATTTTTTCGGAGAAAAGGAGGGCACAAATCCCAAGGCTACTTTTTTGTGTGAGTGTAGTCCTTATTTTTTGTTGTTGGGCCGTACTATATGGATCTGTACAGTCCATACAACAAGAAGAGGGAACAATTTTTGAGCCTATCCTTTGGGACGAAAATTGAGGAGGAGTTTCTTGGTGATTTCTTGCTGTTGTTGGTCGTATAGATGTACGGATTTGGGCATAGTTTTCTAGGAACAAATTTTGGGGAGGTCATATAGCTATACAGATTTGGTCACGTTTTTCAAGGCAAAAATTTTATAGGAAAGATTTTTACTATGAGGTATTTCTTCTTGGCTGAAAGTTGTGAGTATGTTGCTGTAATGTATTTTCCTGAAGCAATAAATAAGATCTCTCTCTCTCTCTCTCTCTCTCTCTCTCTCTCTCTCTCTCTCTCTCTCTCGTTGGGTTTCCCCACATTGGGGTTTTCTGCCTAAATTTCTGAGTTTTTCATGGGTTACTTAATGTTGTCCATTGTGTTTATTTCCGCTGCATATTTTCTTAGCAATGTGTACTTCTTCTTATGAAAATTTCTGAATATGGTAAGTTCATGCAAGACAGTTATCTCTAGATCGCTAATTGTTTGGCAGAATATTAGCTTGTTGATTTTTGTCACTAAAATATACAATATGATCATCTGCTAAACCATCACAGTTTGAGTTAATGAAACCCATAAATTGATAATTATTAGAGTTGTATTGAACACCAAAATTTCTAGTACCTTTAGTGTACCATTGAATATTGTTTTCTACCTTCCAATAAAGTGTACCATTGAATATTGTTTTCTACCTTCCAATAAATCTGATGAGTACCTTTAGAGAACCAAGAAATAATCCCTACTTCAAAACAAATTTCAAGGTGAGTATGAGTAAAATAAAATAGACTTTTAACTAGTTTCCTATACAACAAAGGATTAACATATGGTGCAGAATAACTTGCATAAATTTTAATGCATAATTTAAATGGAGTGTCTATAGTGTTACCACATGTTCCAAAGAGATAAAGGAAATCAATTACATACTTATGCTATAAATCGAATGTCACATCTAAATATTGAAAGACATATAGATCGTAAAAAGAATCTAGAGGACCAAGGTTTGTCATATCAAACTATTTTATGTTCGCTAAAAAAATATAAATAATAGATTAGGATATTTTAGTGAGAGATAAATCATCCACATACAAAACTAAGATAACATATTCATTGCCCAGCTTCTTAGTGTATACTATAGTATCATTATTTGAGACGATATAAAGAATGTCAAAGCTTGAAAATAGTGAAATATATTACACAAAATTAGGAAGATGGTCAATATATATCTCCTCATAAAAATCAGCAAGCATAAAAGAACTCATCAAATCCATCTAATAGACTAACTAGCCTTGGGAATGCAGCAAATCTTGGCAATAAGGGAAAAGGTATTTGAATCATCGATAAATTACACTTGTGAAAATCCATTCTCCACATGACATTCCTTATGCTTATCAATAGAAACATCTACTGTATATTTAATTATGTAGACCCATTTATAGTGAACTAGTTTGGATAACTTAGGAAGAGGAATGAGATCCAATGTATGAGTCTTCAGCAAGGGAGAATACTCCTTTGTGATCATAGCATCCCATTCTAGTATACCAATAGGATTAGAAAGTTATTGTGGATTAGTTAAAATGGTGTGAATTAGAAGAGAGACCATTTATATATGAACAAATATAATGTGGTTTAATGGAAAAAGAGCTTAAATACATTGGGTCATAGGGAATCTTTTGCTCAAAATGTCTCCTCCTCGAATTCTATCCTTAATTAAATCTTAATTAAGCTGTTGTAGTTTAAGATCCACTTTTTCATTTACATTGATCGTAGATTTTCTTCTTACTTCAACTCTCACTAGATTTTTGATTTTTTACTCGCTAATTTTCATTTCCTCATTAATGCAATTTGTAGCAACTCATTAGTGCAATTTGTAGCAACATAAATTTAATGTATTATTGTTCTATAAAAACAGATCTGTGTCAATAACTACTCTCAAATAAGAACTACTAGTCTTAATGTGTGTTTGAGCTTCATAAAAGTCATGTTTAACACTAAACTATGATGCATGCGATTTTGAATTTTATTTGCACAATTCATTGTTTCAACTTAAGAAGAAGGTGCCATGTTTTTGGATTAAATCATGCAATTAGCCATCTCTTTAAGAGTTTGGTTCTTTTTTTTCACAATGGCATTTTTTTTTGAGAGGTGTAGGGACAAAGTGTTAATGTTGAATGTCATGCTTTCTAAAAAAAACTTGAATGGTTGATTGACATACTCCCCCATTACATGTGCATATTTTCTTCATATAAAGAAAGGATCACTTCTCAACAAAATCCATCAAGTTCTTAAAAAAAAAAAAACACCTCACTCTTATACTTAAGAAATCACACCCAAGAGAATTGTGAGAAGACATCAACAAAGGTGAATGCATATTTATCAACTAAAATGAATGAGTCATAAATATACCATGAGATGGCTATGTACCAACTCAAAAGGTTTGGTAACGTGCAAGGCCTTATCTTTAGAATTTTTTTTTTTATGTTGTTTAATAAGAAGACAACCTTGACAAACTCCATAACATGTGTAATGAAAAAGGAACATAAACCAATATCAAAACCAATGAAATTTTGCAATGGACAATTATGATCAACAACTCTCATAGAAACAACAATAATTTATGGATTTTACATTTTTCTAATGACCACATCAAGTGGGGGAAATTCAACTATCTTACCATCACCAAAATGACAAATTAGATAAGGAGAAAGTAAATTGATAAAAAATTCAGAAATGAGTAGAACATCATTAATACATCCATCAACTAATTGCACTATTCCTCATCCTTAAACATCAAGATATGAATAGTATCTTAGTACAATATAAGAAATGTTTCTCGCAAATGTGGAAGGAGTAGCTCATAACTCATGTGATGTAGGGCACTAAAATTAAGTATCCAACTTTGTAAAGAAGCACAAGATGATGAACCTAGCATAATTAAGTATCCAACTTTGTAAAGAAGCACAAGATGATGAACCTAGCATAAGGTTTGAAATATCAACTCTAAAATTCGAATGGGACACCCTCCGAGTCTTGATGGACAACATTGTAAAGCGTAGAAGCTTAAAGAATGTGATGTATATAAAGCTTCAACAGAAAGTGATCTCCCTTTGCTAGTTTGAAGAAGGTTTGGAAATTGAAATTTTGTGTTGTTGCATGGTTTCATTCAATCTTTTCGGTTTTTTCCAACATTTGATTCCTCATCCGAAGTATGTAAAAAAAAACTGTAAGTTTTACTTGACTTCTTCTTTGTCGAGGATAAGACTCATTGATTGAACTTGAAAAATGGAGGAGAAAAGGATTTTGATTTCTGCTAAGACTTAGAGGTAGGTTCATCAAGTTGAGCAAAACTTGTCTTCAGTATCTGATGAGTTTTATGATTACATTTGGAGGTTTGAGCCACAAGAGATATGATAATTTCGCTTCCAAGTCCCAAAACAGAAATTCATTAACTTCGACAAACAGTCAATGCAATTTATCCTATCTTTATTTTGGCGTTTTGCATTTAGCAATACAAATAGCACATTATCTGAAGCATGCGGTAGAATTAATCACATGGCTTCATCAAATTTGTTTATGTAGGAAAATCATTCAATTTCCTTGCTAAATATAAGTGGACCTTCGACCAATATTTGCTATAGAACATTACATTGCAGGATTTATTGCATGTTGAGTTTCCAAGTCTGATAATTACCAGGAGTCGCAAGCTTGCCCTAGAATTAGCACTTTTATCAACAGAAGACACCTCTAAAAGAGCAGACTGCGATGATGAGGGGTAGATCTAATCTATGCAGCGCCTAAAAAAGTGGATCTACGCCGATAAAGCGCAGAGCTAAGTCGAGAAAGAAAAACTCTGAATTGAGAAACAACAGATCTGAATATCTGATGTGTGTGCAAAACGGAGTCACAAGCCAAAAGAGGAAAAACACCTTAGCCAAAAGAGGAAAAGCAGCTTCACGCTTTCTGCAATGTATTCTACGCAGACTATCTTCAAGATGTGTTTTGTTACCAGTCTAACAAAGCATACCGTTCCGTTCTATGTCAATGCCAAAAGATTATGCACACGATCTTCTATCAAAATAGCAGAGAGGGTACGATCATAGTATGTGCAATATAGATTTGAAAAGGCAAAAAAATGCTTTCTAGCTCAAATCCTTGATAATATCCCCCGGAAACATGAGAAGGGGTTTGTAGATCAAATCTTTCATACCATGAAGTTGTTGAGAAAACAACATCACATGAGTATGAAACCTCTGCAACATGAATTCAGTCAGGTATGGGTTTTCATAATTATCATGACAGTAATGATTAGGTCAGTCTCTTATTAATATAACTTTGTTTTGTTTCCCAAAATATATTTATTGGCTTATTTTGCATTGAGATTTCTAAAAATACCAAATTGGAATTCTCCACAACTTTCCATCCCGATCCAATCAGATATTTGCTATCTCAGATGCAGCATAAAGCCATGGCCGGGGCCAGATAGAAGTTGAAAATTCTACCACTGACATCTATTCGAAAGAATTTGAAGAAACCATACCGATATCATATTAATCAAGACATGGAACCCCGTTAACTATATCGCCGCCTCCATCACTTACAGCTTATTATTGTTCCCGGCCATTGTCTGGGGTGAGGAGGACAGCGGGTTGCTTGGCCGAAATGACTTGCCCACAAACCAGCTTAACCTAATAAATGAATGAATACAATTCATTATTTGCCATTCTAATAATTTCAACGAGATCATGTCCGTCGTGTGGGCAAGTCCGTCGTGTGGGCAAGTCATTCTTGGCTGAGTAACACGCTCCAGCTCTACATATTCGTGCAAGATCAATCTCCAAGGTAAACAAAGGGTTTAATGAAGGGGATTAATATGTAGAGCCTGCTGTTTCGGAGGTGTAGGACAGTCGGTGACGGAGTGTGTTGTTAAGCCACTTAAAAATTCAATCATGTTAAGGGTTGGTGTGGCTCAGGCCGAGTGCGTTTCCCGGATAATTTTGATGGTTTAAATGCCCCTGAGTCGCGGTTTCTCAAACCACAGGTTAATCCCGATGCCAACAAGTTCGACCACATTAACAAACAAAAGAAAATATACAGAACATGCTCTAGAGTCTTTAGAGCCTGCTATAGAGTCTTTAAGAATGCGACAGTTGATATATATAAGATTGTTTTAGTATATACATCCAGATATATTTGATGGTATATATACCACCTACACAGTTTTAAAAACTCTGCAGATGAGAATTGAACCGAAAGAACGGGGATTAATATGTACGGACCTCTTATATCGTTTTAATAGCCCGAGGGAATAAATCAAATCGACAGACGGAATAAGGGCTTTTTTTTCTGCGTAGAAATTATTAATGTTACATTTAATTATTATTATTGCTTCTTCTCAGATTCATAAAGCGATCACAAAGCACTATGATTTCGATTCTCCACACTAAATACAATGCATTTGGTTCTTCGTGTTATAATATCACTTAATCTTTGTCAATATCGGTGGCCTGTCCACACAGTATATCCTCTTTTATCAAATATACACGTGACAGTTTTCAACAACAGCAGATTCGCCGCCAGGCGTTTGTAGACTAATTTTATCGCCCATCGAAAAAGACAATAAAGTGGGCGGGAGTTGACGAAGCATGATCCCATAAATATCAAAACAATTTAGTATCGGTGAAAATCAACAAAAACTTTATGTTAACAGATGGAAATAATTCATTTCCTTTAAATTTTCTGTCGCTCAGTTTTACTCTTATATAATTTATTTTTTTAAATCAATTTACATTTTCTGTTTATTTTTATATAATTTAATTTTTAAAATCAATTTAATTTATGGATATTTATATTCATAACTTTTTAATATTTTTAAAAGTTTTAGTTAATCTGTTTATTTTTTAACATTTACTTAATATGATTAGGAAATTAATGTGTGACCATCTAATTACCACATTTAAATAATTAACAAACTTAACTGAAATTATAAATTTACTCCACTATTAATATTTTACAGTTTTAAATTTACATTTATACCATGACAACAGCATAATTACAATCCAGGGTTTCATATTCTTCACTCCTGAGGTTCCTTTGGGAGCCTTCGTCCGCTATACAAAACCTATGAAAACTTGCCATTTATTCATAACAATGAACCAATCCTTTATCTCCACGTGTCTTCTCCTCATCTATTCTAAATTGTGCACTGTTCAGTAGGCGGTGGCGGCTTCTTCCGGTCTGCCCTTTGCTTCGGCTTTCAAGACGGTTCAGTTCGACTAGACGGCTGCCCAAAGACACCTATTTTACAGCATGATTTCATACATATGTCACTACTACGTTTCCAAGCATGAATATCGTGGAATTTTGTGGCCCATTTATTAAGCCGAAAGGTATACCTGTTGACAATGAGCACAATTAATGATCTTTTAATCTTAAATTCTAATTCGATGGCTAAGCATTGAAGATGCTGGCATATTCTTAGTCGTCCTCCAAAATCAATGGGTCAAATTTATTGTTCATAACTTCCTTGCACTTATGAAATCCGTTAACATATTTACTTTTTTACATTTACCTAATCACATTATAAATTTACTGTAAAAATACATAATTACCACGTTCAAATGATTAAAGAGAATTAAAATATATATAGGCAACATTTATATCATTCAACAGTTGTTCTGTATTCATTCAACAACCCTCTTAATTGATTTTTTTTAACTTAACTCGAAATTTTTACTGAGCTGAAGAGTTTTTAGTGTGCGGGGAATGTTATCAGTGGCCGATACCTTGGCGTTCTCCAGCCGCGAGTCGGCTGTGCTAGTTTCAACAAGAAAACAAACGTTGTTACTTTATGGAGGCCTGTAGAGTTTCATTTGGTTTAACACTGTTCTCAGTGGGAGACAGGCAGAGGTTCGTACGTTAGAATGATGAAGAAATTATCATAGATGGAACCTGCTACGCTGCTTCCAACCAGAGGACCGACCCAATAAACCCAATGGTCTCTCCACTCCGACATAACAAATGTCGACCTAAATGAATGCGCGGGGTTCATTGATGCACCTGAGAACGCAGGGCTCATTGATGCACCTGATAACCACCCTCCCACCAAAATATTTGCACTCACAACCAACGCTATGCACATAGGCGCCATTATTACACCGATTGATGTCCTCTTCGAATCAACCACTGTTGCATACAGTGTAAACAACAACGAGAAGGTTGAGACTATTTGCATAACGACTCCTTTCATATATCCCATTCAACCGGCCAACATATGAAGTGGGGTTCCCTGCAGTTACAAGGTCAGACAAGTTACATTCATAAAGCAATCAACTTTTATTTTGTGGGTATAGCCATGTTTTTAGGAATTCAAGATCAAAAGCAAGAACAAACCAAACCATAACTCACCTAACCATACTTGTTTACCCTTTAACTAGAACTCAACTAACCACATATTTATTGCATAATATGTACAACTTTCTCTTTAAAATATTTAAAAGGAAAGCTTACTATTCCTCATGTTATGAAGTCTATGAGAAAGCAGAGAATTGTGGACCGAGGAGCTGAGCGATCCAGTAAAAAATAGATCTGAGAATAGTGATATGCCCCCCAACTTCTAATCCCAACGTGACCTTAGGGTTAAAACCCCAGATGAGACCATTCCATACACTGCACATGCATGGGTTAAAGCAATGATGGCTAGTCCTGCTGGCGGTGTTAAAGCTGAGCTTTCAAACAGTTTATATGCATGGAAGATCTAGTAATTAGTATTTAACTAAATACAATCTGGATATGTTACTTTTCTAGTGTTGTGAATAGTTTTTAGGATTATAAGATTTCATCATCTTTATTGCAAAATAATTAACATTAATTAATCAGTTTGCAAATAAACAATGTATGAAAAAATTATTTTGTTGTTCATAGAATAGAATAGTTTCTTACAACTATAATCAGTTTGCAAATAAACAATGTATGATAAATTTATTTTGTTGTTTCATAGAATATTTTTCTACTTTTCATTTCAAAATCTACTTTGGTCCGGATTGATACAAGGGCGTTTTAATGGCGATCCCAATTCCACACAAACATTTGTCTTTGAATTTAGGTCAGCTGCTAAGTTAGAGGATGGACTCACATTAGTTGGATATTGTCCAGTTTTCAATGATATTGAGCCATGTAGATGGCAAATCCTCCCAACAGGAGATACACCAGCTAAGTTATGTTAATCACTCAATATTATGTTACGATTATTATTCATTTCGTATGTGTTTAGTTCTTTTCTGTCAAATTTAACAACCTATATGATACTATTAGTTGGACTATTTATTTATGTTATTTAGTTGGTTGCATAATTTTTTTTAATAGAAAAAGTCAATAATTATTGCAAGTGGATATGTAGCTAGACAGTTCAGCTTCGGAGTTACACAATGGTTGAAAATATTTCATTAGATGCGTAATGAAGATGAAACTTGTGAAATATTCATTTTTCATCAAAAATAAAATCTAACCATCTCAATTCACTTTGGTGTTTCCTTTCCCCTATCTAGAAGGTATGCTAGTTAAATTATATTCTTGTAAATACATATACTTGAACATTAAATGTACTTGAACATTCCATTTTAATATTTGAAAAAAAAATGAATTTATTTATTTTGAAATTTAAATTCTCAATTTTTAATAAATTTTCATATATATTTTATTTTTACCTTTATCATAATTTAGTTTTTCCTTTTTCTATTAACTAATTGTCTCTTTTAATTATGAGTTCCATATGATTAGTTATATGGGTAATTTTTTTAATTTAACTTTTATTTTTTCTATTAATAAATTTATGGAAAACTTTGTTTAATTTTCATAATATAGTTTAGATTAATAATATTTATTAACTATAAATTAATCAATAATAATCATCCATCATCATCTAATTTTAAAATTTGAAGTGCACATATTCTACTACCCCTTGGATTTGAGTTTTTAATCTCTTAGACATTAGAATTATATTATAATAGACAGGATAACAATCATTCTTCTCAACCATCCAAACTATATCAAATTTACATTTTAAATATTTTCTTATTTAACATTATTAACTTATAACATTTTAAAAAATATAAATAAAAATAATATTTCAATATATTTAGTTAAGTAAAATATTTATATATCAACTTTAAATAAAATAATTAAAAATACAAAAATTCTCATTAATGTTTTCCACATCTTGATGCCAACGAAATCTATAATAATTAAAATGAAATTTGATACTTTTACATAACATTATATATTAAAATAATTATTTAACTATTTTTAATAAAATATAATATATAAAAATTACTTAAAAAGATATGATATTTATATACTTATTATTATTAAAATAAATTAGATTATTTTAATTTATAATATTTTTTCATTAGTATTAATTGAATATTATTAAATTAAAAAAAATGTTATGTATATTTGAATAACAAAACACAAATCATATATATTTTTGTCTTTTCAATTTATTCCGTTAAAATTGTTTTACCATACATTTATTTTAATTTTTATATAATTTGTTATTAAATAAACATGATTATATATATTTTTAATTATAAATTAATCTAATTCATAATGAAAATTATTTTAAAATAAATGTTAATTACAAACTACTTTATTATTCATTAATTTTACAACGTATATGCACTATTTACATAGTCCGTTGAGTTTTCTTTCCACTTCCTTTGAATATGAAAGAGCATAAAATATTGGAATAGAATTAAGAAAAGAATTACATGTAGAGATTGTTGCACTACGGCATATAGAGTTTAGTGGTAATATAACTAAAATGGATGGTCTTTGTCATCTAACAACAATCCAAAATGGATGCCCTTTGTTAGGATTACTACCGAGATACTATCAATAATAAAAATTATAAAATTACTACCGAGAATAAAAATTATAGTTTTAACTCTAGCTTGATAGGTTTTGTTTCAAAAATAAATGATTGGAAAATTATATTGAAATTTAACAATGGTTTTCTTCATTGTGAAAATAACAAATTTAAGGTGGTAAGCATTAAATAAATATGATATCATAGTATTGTAAGACTTTTTGATTATTCGTTACCTAAATTTATAGAGAATTTACAGAGAAACATTTCTCCAACTTTGTCAATGCCTTACCATTGGCTATCAGTCGTCGATGATTTTTGTTGGAGAAAAAACACTTCTCTCATCGAGAAAACTCGACCATTATTCGTCGGCCATTTTCTTTGGCTAAATCCAACACTTAGAAAATTTTGACCAAAATCCTGAAGAATTTGGATCGTCGATCTATCATTCAAATGATCTTGGTCGTTGATCCATAAAAAGTTTCTAAACTCTATCGATGAGTCTTGACCATCAATTTTCTTTATTTTCCAATCTCCGAAAGAAAATCCTGATTGTCGATCAACTCCAACTTTCAAACAAGCAAAAACAAATCCAGACTATCACTATGTCCAGTTTCTCAATCGTCGAAATTAAATCTTGGTCATCGATTCACTTCACCTTTCAAATGGTTGAAATATTATAAGTTTTTAAATTTATTAAAATGAATTTGAGTCGTTGATCCTGAGATCAAACAAGACCGCGGTCGTCAATTCATTGAACTTTTTACAATTCTACAAAATCCATTAAAACATGATTTTCGACCTTCCAAGTCAAATCTAGTTTTGCAATCCTTGCATTTAACATCATTAAATATCTCATACATTTCTGATCCAACTAAATCTTGAATTTTCCCACGAATTTGGGGATTTTTCTCTCACTATTACCATTTTTCCCCAAATTCATCACATATTGAAATCTGTAACACCAACTTTTCCCAATTCGCACTTAGCCTAGACCATACAAGTCAAAAATTTGAACCATAAGTTAAGATAACATATTGTAGCATACCTAGCCTCTAGTTGAGGCACATTTCATGCGGAAAAGACATTAAAATTAAGATATGTCCGCTAAATAATTTATTGTTTCTTACAAATAGAGATCACACCCATATTCAACTACTTTACTAATACCGTGCAACTCTAAATCCATCTAACAACATAAATTAAAACATGAATGCAACTAAACAAGTAGTCAGCAATCCACAACATTCATATAAAACATTTTTCACATTGGAATAAACATAATAACAAAACCTAGAACTTATAGGTATGCATAATAACCAATTGGCTACATATGAAAGTTGATGTTCACCTCCATAGGTGTTGTTGTTCATTTATTTCAACATCGGGCCACCCTTGAGTTGAGGCTATGACTCCACATGTAGATTCAACCCTCTTGGTTGTACATTCTCCACACACAACAACCCCCAAAATCAAAGTTCCACTCTACTCCACACAACGTGGAAAACCCAAGGAATAAGATCCCCTTTCACTATAGATAGTACCTCCAACCTACCCACTTTCCTCTATGGTTCCACTGCACCTGGGTGACCATGAATTATCCTGGATACTCCAGGACCATTGAAAACAACTTTAACAAGTTTGTTGAGCCATTTACTCAATAAAAAAACTCTTTACATGATTATGGCCCAATTCAAAAGCACATGCGCCTCCTTCTTATCATAAAACAAAATCAGAAAATGGTTTCCTTCAAGCACAACATAGTTGGTGCTCTTCCTAGCACTCATTTCATTTGTTTCTTTCTAGAATATGCATTTAAAATTTGTCTATTTTTTTCATACGAATTTCCTTCTTCTCCCTTTGCTTTATTGACTCCCACTCTTCCCAAAGATGATTGTACTTCATCCCATGCTCAACAATAACTATGGAATGTGACTCGTCACACCCACCCTCTTACATAAGTTACATGATTGTCTTTGTGAACAATCAACAATAGATAAGATATTATACACAATGATAGTAATAATTCAGGAATGTGGGTTGGATTAATACCCATGAATAAATCCCCCTTGGACCACCTCTCTCTTGTGGAATCATACTCCCCTCCCCCCCACCCCCGAGCGTTCTTAATCTCTTTCCTATTGCATCCAATGATTACTATTTTTATTAATTATTTCAATGCACATAATATACCATTTGGCCACCAAGAACATTAATCGAATATGATTTCTTCGCCCTAACACATTGTCTCATCAACCTAATAACATTTATACAATTACATTATAATTCACGATGATTAAAATTGGGGATGTTACATGAGGCTATCATGAAGATGATGTCTAGATCAATATTCCTCACCTTAGGGGTAGGGCCAAAAAAATATCCTTGTAGAAACTTATTGATGTGAATCGTCTTGAGATAATTATGATTTGATATTCAATGGGTATGTGTGACTCTTTTATCCCTAAGTTGGAGAATTTATTCCTGGGATGGTGTTTTTATGGGTTGGATTATTTTGGTAACTTAGGAGGCCTTATTACAGGTGTAACACCCCTCTACACGATGCTAGATAATTAATCTTTTATTAAATACATACACAATAACAACTTTTTTTTAACATAATTTCATTGATTTTTCATTAACACAATTCTTCTACATTTTCTCAATGATAAATCTAAATAGCATGATGAAATAAGAAATAGGTTAACTGTAAGATTTAGAACTTAAAACAAAAGTATATAAAAAATATCAATAACAAAATACCACCGAAAAATACCTCTTCCTTAGTTTGTCGAAGCTCATCAATTATAATGTAGTCCTAGGCACATCCAAGAATTATTTTTCCGCTTTCCTTGAGTGAAACAATGGAATCCTCCTAGCCAACTAGGAGCCTAGCTGACTTCCTAGCTCCAAAAAACCTTTTGGTTTCTTGGCCCTCCATGCCCATGACTCCAAGAACAACAAAGCACATATGGTTTAAGAAAACCATCATAATAAATATATTTTCCAAAGATTTCACAACCTCTCATCATGCTCAAACCTCCCAATCCCCCCTTGCTCACCACTTCTCCTCCGTATTTATCAAGTTTCCATACACCCTTCCCCAAGTCTCCTCAACCACCCTCATTATTATCCATCAACCTCCCTTATCTAGATTTTTGGGAAAAGATTAAAATAACACTAAAATATAAATGACTTGCATTAAACCACAATAAATAAAATGAAAAGTATTTCTAGCTAATAAATATAATTTGACAATTTTCCCCAAAATGTACATAAGACCCCACCATGCTCATTTAATTCATCATACCCACCATCTATCAAAGTCAAGAAGGTATTTAATGCTTCTAGATATTTTGTATGCAATATGATTTACATATTCAATAAACATTCAATTAAATAGTTAATGATTTACTTTAATAATTAATGCGTTAATTAATTGTACTAGTGTACATGGGTAGGGTATGTGTGCATAGCTTGCGGACACATATCTCATGTATGTGCTAACGATAAAAAACCATTGTCTCTAGTGTATAGTTCTTATATGATCACCAAGACATGTAGGACAACAGATCAAGTAATTCATCATTTAATAATCTTAACGAACAAAATTACACCAATTCATCAATAACTCATTATCACACTTAAAATATCAATAGGAAATCAAAGAGGGTTTTAAACATGGTAGGAACCAAGTGAGTAAACAATAGTGGCATCTCTAATCCCCAATTAGTATTCTCAACTAACATTGAAGCATCATTCCTTCCTAACCAACTTCCATTTTCCATCCTATCCTTTCCTCTGTTGGATTAAGCTGGAGTGTCAACTATATTGACCTAAATCCAGATAGAAACCATAAGCATAAGTACTATGCATCTCAACCAAGCTTCCCTAACAAGCAACTAGTAGTCGCCATCACATGTCTAGCAGAGCGTGACTTCACACAACCCTCCCATGACTCTAGGTTTCAAAGGATAAACAATGGGAAATAACTCCACCCCTCCTTATAGAAATAGGGTCAACACCCTACATCAAGACCTATTGTGAAACTACTTTTATTAAAGTCACGTCATCAAACAACCACTCTAGGAAAGACGTGTGTCCTGTCAAAACCTCACTTACCACAAATCATAGCAATATTTCAAATCATAAATTAAATAATAATTATAACTTATACCGTACACTATCTTCTTGATGTCTATGACATCTATGTTACCTCATCATTGTAGTCATTTGACTATCACATAGCTCATCAACCTGTAGGTTAGTTCACCAATAACTCATATCCATGTATATACGTCATAATTTCATATAATAATCCATATATGTATTGACATTCAATTAAGAAATGTATGTTTATTTTTATCATGCCTTGCATATCTTATGCATTCACAACATAACTTAAACTGGTATCCATGTACCAAAATTCCACATTTAAATTTACATGTTTAACCAATTCACATAATCATCATCATCACGAACATATAAAAACAAAATATAATATTGTGCAACTCATAAATAATTCTAGACTTACACCTCTCACATGTCTATATGAGTTTCACTGAGTCCAAATAATTACTAAGCAATGAATTACTTATGATGAGAAAAATCGAAGTTATAATTGCCTAAGGCCGAAATATGGGGCGTTGCAACAGGATTATCTCCTCATTGCAGATTACTCAATTTTTTTCAATTCGTTAAGGTCTCCATACAAAGGTATCTAGCATGGATTTTGATCGTATTTTTCAGTCCTCAACTTCTATGGGCCATATGAGAGAAAGGATACTAGGATATTTTATCTATAGTGTATTTGAATGGACAACCTCATCATTGGTGGACATGTCAACTTTAATACTAATAAGGAAGAGATCTAGGGATCATCAACATGAGAATATAAGATAACCCTCTTTTTAATCCACAAAATTGAATGAAATGGCTTGATTAATGTCGAAACCATTAAGCTTTGATCAACATGGATAAATAATATAAGTGGAAAGGACGGTATTGCTAAAATATTTCTCTGCTTTATATTACATCACAAAACACTTGAGGTAGTTGGTTTTTATCGATCATTGGTTGGTCAAATTTGTGGTTCTAATCACATTCCTATATTTCTAGAAATGGGTTGGTAAAATGGGAGGCCAGATTATCATTTTAAATATAACTCGTCCAGGGATAATATGGTGGAGTTTAGGGATATTGCTCATGACAATTAGAAAAGTTATGAGTTGGTCTCAAATATTCTTGCAAGTGTGCACTTTGTATTGAATCTTAGGAGATTCAAGGGTTTAGTCCCTTCGTGGCCCAAGGATAGGAGGAGGGTAGCTGATATGGAATTGAGAATTATAGAATATAATATTTGGAACATATATGGTATTATACATACATCACACGAGTCTTTAGAAGTTTTGGAATACTATAAGATTTTGGAATCTTCTAGGTATTGTATATTAATTCAACATGAGTAGAGAAAGAGAATAAAAATTTGAGTTCTCTAGATATAGTTGGGTGATCAAAAATTTTTTTTTCTATAATTCCAATTACATGAAAAAAAGAATATTATTTGTGAACTTACAGATTTGCAGGGTAAAGGAGTTCATGGTCTTCAAAATATTGCATTGTTAGGTGTCAACCACTTCAATGGGCTCTTGAAGGTGCCTGAGTAGACCAAGATGGATTTCATTCTCAAGTAGGTTTGTCTTTACCCACAAATCATAGATCAAGAGGAAAAAAAAGATAAGTTTCATGAGATTACAAAAGAATAACTCTAGAGGGTATTATCCACTTTTAGAAAAGATAAAACTCCTTGTTTAGATAGATGGACGGCATTTTTTTTTTATCATTTCTTCGATATTGTGGGTGATGAATTGTTTTAGGTAGTTGAAGAACTTCAAACTATGGATAAGCTTCTCCAATGTATTAATTCCACTTTCATTGCAGTCATTCCTAGGATGGATCGACCTTCTTCCTTTAGTGATTTATGGCCTATCACTCTCTGCAACTACCTATATAAAATCATAACTAAAATTATTACAACCCATTTGAAGGTTGTGCTCTTCTCTTCAATTACATCAGAACAATTTGGGTTCTTAAAGGGACAACTTATCCATGAAGCCATTATCCTGACGCAAGAAGGGTTGCATTCCATAAAAATCCATAAATGTGAAGTTTTGGTAATCAAAATTGACCTTTGAAAGGTGTATGATATGGATTCCTCACTTTATATTCATCTTCTTCTCGTACATGTTGGATTTAAATAACCCTTAGTCAAGTGGATCACAACTTTCATTACCATGGTCTCATTTTATGTTCTTATCAATGGGCGACTTCATCATTCTTTCAACTGAAACATGACGTAATATAAGGATTCTCTATATTACCCTATCTGTTCTTTCTTGTGGTTGGTGGCCATTGTCGAGTGATAGCAGAAGAAAAAATAGTGAACTACTTTCATGGATTCGTATGGGGTGTTTCGAATTCCTGGCGCACTTGTTTTTTGTGGATGACATTCTAATTTTTTTGTTCTTTTGTAGATTATGAAGATAATCATTTGAAATATGTTATGGCACTATTTTGTGAGAAAACAATCATGCTAATCAATGTTGAAAAGTTTTCCATCTATCTTGTGGATGCACGAGGCCTCAAGAAAATTATTAAACTCTCTTTCCAACTTCCCTATTTCATGAGATGGGAGATGGATTCAAGTACCTTGGCTCCATTCTCAAACCTAGTAAATATGGCTTTGTTGACTGAAATTGGGTAGTGGCTCTAATTGACTATAGGATTAATTGCTTCTCTAATAGATGGATCTCTTGATGGGATAGACTTGTGCTAATAAAATTGGTTATTGAATGAATTGTCATTGACTGGAATTTTCTGACACTTATTTTGAAAGGGGTCTTGGCTCACATTCAAAAAATGTGTTAAAATTTCCTTTGGAAAGGAAAGTCCGAGTATCTAGGCTCACATTTGGTGAACTAGAAAAGGATCTCTAAACTGAAAATCATTGGAGGATGGGGACTAAAATACTTATGGAATTTTGGTCATTCTTTGGCCACAAAATCCCTATGTGTTTTACTGAATAGTGACAGCCTTTGGAAGCATATCACGATCACCAATTTTTCTTCCCACTAGTTCTTAAGAATCTATTCCTAACATGTGACAAATTAGAGAGGCGTGGAAAACATGGACGAGGTATATGCTATCTTTGTAGGTTCTATGAAGAAAAAAACCTTCACTTGATTTTGGATTGTGTTTTTACATGACAATTGTTGTGAGAAATGGAAAGTCATTTGAATCTTAGTTGTTTAAGGAATCACGATTCTTTATTGGCCATTTTTTTGGAATTTTATCATGTGAATCAGTTGAAACTGTTTCACACATTTGGGTATTTGGCTGACTAGTAGCTCTCAAATTTTCAAGCGTAAGTCACAACCTACTTTTAAGGTTTCTCATCAAGTGTTGGATTTGTTTCCTCACTACAATACCTCGACTAATTCAAAAGAGACAATATTGTTGGCCCCATTAGAAATAAACCCCAATTCATCTTGGGGAGTTTTTTGATGGAGTTTTCTAGGGGCCTAAAATTGTTTGTGGTGTAGGATTTCAAGTGCATTTTTCCCTATAGTAGGGACTATTGTAAACAGATTTATGTTTTTACAATAACTTGCACTCAAACCAAAAGCATTTTATCCAAAGTTGTATCATTACATGGAAGATGAACACTTTTTCTAGTCCTATCAAATGCTTACACAAAAATTTTAAACCAATCACAATCATAAACTTTAAGGTCTTATTTGGCCTTTTCTAGAGACAAAGCAAGATTATGTTAATAAGCTCATGATGTTTGAGTTTGGGAAGTATGAAATTAATAAAAAATAATAACCAATAGGTTAACTAATGCTAGTGATTCTATAACATTAGTTTGATAGCATTAATTGTTAGGAAATATACAAAATAATTTACATTTTTTGGTTTACATGGTTTTTGTTCTTGAGTTGTCACATTGTGGGCAAGTTGACATTATATGGTTGTTGGCATATTGGCCATGTGTTGTGTTTACCTTCCTATATGAATAGGAACCTTATCCCTTCACTCTCAATAAATCTTTTTTTTCTTACCATACCACTCTTCGTACCATACCATCATAATATATACATGTCATATTCTATGTGAGAAGCCACCTCATCTTCTTACCATACCATGATATGTGCATGTGATGCAACCTCTCCCTCAGTAGGCGGTCGCACCACCAGGACCTCCACAAACCTCGGCCCGAAGAGCCCAAGCCCTTCCAACTCCCTCGGGAGTCTTCTACCCACAGTTATAATTCCACGCGATCCTCCCTTCGGAAATCGGGGGATCGGGTCTCGCGATATCGCTAGATTTGTGACACTGCTCCCAGTCACTCAACCGCCGAAATCCCGAAAGCCGATAGTCAACGGTCAATCCTCGGGGTATCACTACTCGTGATGCCGAGTCCTTATATTACAAATCCCTGAGTACCGAAATGTTGATCCCCGATGTGAGGCCACCTATCCTCCACTAAGTCTTCCGGGGCCCACACAGCCACGTTAATCTCGGGACTTCGCGGATCGCGGATCCACTATACCAAACTCCCTGTTGTTGAAAACCCCGAGTACCGAAACCCCGATACTCCGGATTTGTGCCACCTGTCTCCGTCTAACTCAACGGCCCGGATCAAGTCGGGGAATCGCACTTTGTGACTCCAGCGTGCATGGGATTCTAACACTCACCAACCCCGATTTGCCGATGCACGATGGCCAATGACCCTACCTGCGCTCGAGGTTAAACTCCTCGCTCCTTCTCCTGGATCTGACGATCCACGGGACTTCCCGAGCCTGCACGACTATTCAAGTCGTCGATTCTCTTCCTCTGTGAAGAGATCTCTGCTCCGTCACCTTCGTCCTGTGTGACTTCAACTGGGTCGATTTCTTCAGCGAACGAAAGAATCTATCCCTCCTGAGATTTTTCTAACTTGGACTCCTTCAAGGATTCTTCGAACACGCTCCTTGTGCTCGATCTTCAATCACTTCTGAAAGTGTTGAAGTCTTCTAAATCCTGTGCACTTCGTGCTCGCAACGGCTTCAACCTTCCCCTTCTCAGACTTGCTACTGAGACTCAATTTCGACCTGCACTCACCTGTATGGCTCGAACAATCCCAATTTACCCTGGGCAAAACGAGAACAAGGTTTCGCTACTTAGCCTCCTCGACGCACCCTACGCGGAGGAATTCAACTGCACTCTATGCAGGAATCTCCTGGCTCAAGCAGAGAAATAATTGAAACTCATTCTCTCAAGTTTCTAACCTGATATGCAATCACATAAGAAGCATATAGGAGATGAGCATAAAAAGAAGAAAACATGCAAAGGCATAATATCAACAGCACACAGAGCTCAAACACATCCATGGGATTGAAATCACAGTCTTTCTTCTATTAATTCAATCTGTACATGGAGTCTCTTCACATGCTCTCTACTCTCCTTCTTGCTAATTCTGAATAATAATCAATTTACACAAGGAGGGTGCCTATATTCGTTTTCCCTCCTAGAAGATGAAACTGTCTAATCTACAGCTAACCCTATCTACCAGCATTTAAAACTGTTAAATGCCTCCTTATCTACACTATATTACAAATGCGCTCAGCTTTGAATGCCTTTAGTAAACGGCGGCGCAAAAATACCAAGGTGAAATTAAAAATCAAAAAGGTTTGCTGGCTTGTCCAGCTGTACGTTCTCTTTCTCCTCGCGCTGGCTCATATGATGAATTGCGGATGTTGCGGATGCTCCTGCATCATACTCCTCGGCTCAAAAGATTTCATGGGCTCCTGCTCATGAGCTCCTGCACAGTCTGCCCATGTTTCAAAATTACTGCTTCTGTCTCCCAGCTGGCATCCTCCACTGGGTGATCTTTCCACTTCACCAGGTATTCAAAATACTGCTTTCTCCTGGTGTTCTTCCCTAGTCTTTTGTCCATTATGCACTCCATCTGAGGCTTTTGTGCCACTGGTAATTGTTTCTGCCACTGGATCACTGGTTCCTCAGTCCCAGTGCCTGCTTCTTCAGCCCTTTAGGGGTATAAATCCAAAATGTTGAAAATCGGAGATATCCCAATGCCCTCTGGCAACTCAAGCTCATATGCATTTTCCCCAAATTTCTTCAGGACTTTGCACGGCCCAATCTTTTTCATCTTGAGTTTATTGTATGTCCCCCGTGGGAACCTTTCCTTCCTCAAGTGTGCCAGAACCATGTCTCCAACTTCAAACTGAAGTTGTCTTCTTCTCTGATCGGCTCTGCGCTTGTACTCTTGATTCGTCTTCTGCAGTCGCTGCTTCACCTCCGTGTGAAGTTCTTTCATCGCCTCAGCGAACTCCTTAGCTCTCACGCTGCTAGTCTCAGCCTTTTCTGACTCTCTAAGCTCAGATAATCCTCTCGGTTGTGTCCCATACAAAATTTGAAATGGGCTCTTACCTGTACTTCGATTCACTGAATCGTTGTACGTGAATTCTGCCTGCGGTAGGATCTGATCCCAGCTGCTGTGATGCTCCGTCACCAGGCTCCTCAACAGATCCCCCAAGCTTCTGTTGACTACTTCGGTCTGCCCATCTGTCTACGGATGGTAAGCAGAACTGAATGCTAAGTCAGTTCCTAGCTTCTTCCATAGCGTCCTCCAAAAATGACCTATGAACTTGGTATCCCGATCCGAGACTATACTTCTCGGTAATCCATGCAATCTTACAATTTCCTTGAAAAACAAATTTGCGATGTGTGTGGCATCGCTTGTCTTGTGACACGGGATAAAATGTGCCATATTCGAGAATCTGTCCACCACAAAAAAAATGGAATCCACGCCTCTCTGTGTTCTCGTCAAGCCCAACACAAAGTCCATGCTAATGGCTTCCCATGGCCTCTCAGGTATGGGAAACGACTGATATAACCCTGCGTTTTGCCTCCGGCCCTTTGCATGTTGACATATCCTGCACCTGTCAACAAATCTCTTCATGTCTGCATGCATACCTGGCCAAAAATACGATTCGCTCAGTTTAGCGAATGTTTTGTCATGCCCGAAATGACCTGCTAGTCCACCGCTGTGCTTTTCCCTTACCAAATTCTCTCTCATAGAGAAATATGGAATGCATAGTTGGTTGCCTTTAAAAATAAATCCATCCTGGATTAGGTAGTCTATCCACGGACTCCTATCCCTGAGAACTGGATTCTCAGTTGCCTTGTATGCTTCGCCAAAATCTGTGTCACCTGCATACATATCTTTCAGATTTTCAAAACCCAAGGTTTTGACTCTAAACTCCTGCAGCAACAAGCACTTCCTGCTCAAGGCATCAACGACCTTGTTTGCAGTCCCCGAAATGTGCTTGATCACAAACGTGAAATTCTGCATGTACTCTACCCACTTCGCATGCTTCTGATTCATCTTTTCTTGCTGACTCACGAATTGCAGTGCATGATTATCGTTGTACAACACAAATTCTTTGGGTATGAGATAATGCCTCCACTTCTTCAATGCCTGTATGATGGCATAGAATTCTTTATCATATGTGGAGTACTTCAATTTTGCATCATCTAGCTTCTCGCTGTAGTATGCCACAGGTCTGTCATCCTGACTTAAGACCCCTCCAACAGCGTACCCATTGGCATCACACTTCACCTGGAAGGTCTTCCGAAAATCAGGCAGCACTAACACTGGCTGCTCAGTTATCTTTCGCTTCAACAAATTGAAGCTCCTCTCAGCCTCCGCTGTCCATTGAAAAACTTGATGCTGCTTTTTCACAGTGTCCATCATGGCGGCACTGATTCCACTGAAATTTTGAATGAATTTTCTGTAGAAGCTTGCCAAACTGTGAAAGATCCTTACCTCGAAAACATTTCTTGGCGATGGCCACTTCCTGATCACGTCCACTTTTTCAGGGTCCATCTTCAATTCGTTTGCCGAAATAACGAATCCTAGATATATGAGTTTTGTCTGCATAAACGAGCATTTTTTTAAATTGATCAGCATCTTTTCCTGCTGCAGTCTTCGCATCACAGTGGCCAAATGCCTTAAATGCTCAGCTCTGGTTTTACTGAAAATCAGTATATCGTCCAGGTACACCACCACAAATTTACCAATGAATTCCCGTAGGACTTCATTCATCAGCCTCATAAAAGTGCTTGGCGCATTTGTCAACCCAAACGGCATGACCAGCCATTCATACAAACCCTCGTTTGTTTTGAATGCTGTCTTCTATTCATCTCCCTCTCTCATCCGGATCTGATGGTATCCGCTCTTGAGATCAATCTTTGAAAAATAATTTGCCCCACTTAGGCAATCCATCAAGTCGTCCATCCTTGGCAATGGGAACCTATACCTGATGGTGATCTTATTGATTGCCCTGGAGTCTATACACATTCTCCAGCCTCCATCCTTCTTCGGACTTAGTACTGTCGGCACAGCACATGGGCTAAGGCTCTCCCTGACTAGCCCCTTGTCCTGCAGCTCCTAAACCTGCCTTTTGACCTCCTCGTTCTCTTGAGGTGTCAACCTATACGCGGCCTTGTTCAGTAGGCTTGCTCCGGGTATGAGGTCAATATGCTGACTCACACTCCTCATCGGTGGCAACGAACGAGGTAGTTCGTCCACGATGATATCAGTGAACTCTCCCAGTAGTTGTTGAATCTCCTCTGGCAAGTCATCCACTCTCGTGCTTGTCAAGACAACTCTCGGCTTCCTGACAACAAATAACTGTGGATCCTCATCCTTCTCCAGCTCTGTGAGAAGCTCTTTCCCACTCATGAGAAGTATGGTACTGCTCACTTCCGGCTCCACCTTCTTATCCTTCCCTGGAAGCAGTGTATGTGATTTCCCATCCTTCTCCAAGGTGTATGTGTTCATTCTCCCATCATGAACCACATGTCTATCATACTGCCATGGTCTCCCCAATAAAACATGACAGACATCCATGGGAATGACATCACATAGGATTTCATCCCTATATTCACCCATTTTAAAATTTACCAAGCATTGTTTTGTAACACGTACCTGGTGTCCTTTCTGCAGCCATGTCACCTTGTATGGACTTGGGTGTTTGCGTGTCTTCAGCTCCAATTTCTCCACCATCTCGGTCGAAACGAGATTTTCTGTGCTTCCACTGTCCACTATAACCTTGCATTTCCAGCCCTGGGTCTTGCAAGTCGTCCGAAACAGTCGACATCTCTAAGCGGTGTCCTCTGCCTCCTTCTCAGGTTTCAAGAGAACTTTATGTACTGTCAGTGACTTCCCACTTCCAGTGCCTTCATCCTCGCTCTCAACATCACGCCTCTGCTGCGCCTCAGCGATGTGAGCTCTTCCTCTGTCCACCTTCCTCTCTGGACAGTCTACGGCTTTATGACCGTCTTTACCACACGTGAAGCATGTGATAACTCCTCCTCGACCTCTTCCTCTGCCTCGGGCACGAGGAACTGTATTTACGTCAGCATATCCACCCGGCTGATCATCTTGCTGCCTCCTCGGTTCAGCAATTTGCTGTCTCTGCTATGAGGTTCCACCTCTCTCAGCTCTACCTTGAGGCCTCTTCCAATCCTCCTTGGGCTTCTGTGTTCGCTCTTGAACAACAGTTTTTCCTCTAGGTTGGCTTCTGCCTCGGCCTCGCTGACCTTGCTTGCGGCTCAGCTTTTCTTTGGCCTTCAGAGCTATCTGATACACATCCTCAACTGTGCGGATGGTCAGCATGCTCAGTTCATCCTAAATATCATACCTGAGGCCATTCAGGTATCTCGCTACCTTTTTGTCATCACTTTCCCGATGACCAGCTCGAATATTGAGCCTGTAGAATTCCTCGGTGTACTCCTTCACCGTCATCAACTTCTGTCTCAGGTTCTGCATATGCCTGAACAGAGTGATCTGGTAGTCCCTCAGAATAAACTTCCCCTTCATCTTGGCGATCATCCGATCCCAGCTCTTGATCTTCTGTTTTCCCTTGGAACGTCTGTCTGCTTGCAGCTCGTCCCACCATAAGGCTGCGTGTCCCTTCAGCTTGGTGACATCATTCCTCACCTTCTTGTCCTCTTCGATATCCTCGTAATCGAAGTAGGTGTCGAGTGCTCGGATCCAATCCAGCAACTCTTCAGCATTTAGACTTCCCTCATAGACGGGAATGTCCATCTTCGTCTTCGAGCTCATCCTTGAAATAGCTCTGATCAACCTCTCGGTTGAAGCATCTTCTGCCGTGACTTCTTCCGCATCATGTCCAACTTCCTCTTCAATCTCAGGATCGCTGAACTCCCCTGCATCGGCTCCACGCCTTTGGGTAGTCTCCATATCTTCGAGTCTCTCCCTGAGATCTCGTATTTGGCGTTCCATTTCTGGGTTGCCTGCTGGATTTCCTGCTTGCCTGCCCCTTCTTCGGGCATCCCTATCCTCACGATCAGGTGACTGCCTTTCTCTCTTGGGCGGCATTATATCTCTTCTCTCTGCTACCTGAACAAAGAGAATTCCAACTCAGCTCTGATACCACTCTGACGCAAGTCGTGAGTATCAGAGTGTTTCCTCTTTTTCCCTTAGCCTGAAATACCCGACACGTTCCAGGCTCTGATACCACTCTGACACAACCTCTCCCTCAGTAGGTGGTCGCACCACCAGGACCTCCACAAACCTCGGCCCGAAGAGCCCAAGCCCTTCCAACTCCCTCGGGAGTCTTCTACCCACAGTTATAATTCCACGCGATCCTCCCTTCGGAAATCGGGGGATCGGGTCTCGCGATATCGCGAGATTTGTGACACTTCTCCCAGTCACTCAACCGCCGAAATCCCGAAAGCCGATAGTCAACGGTCAATCCTTGGGGTATCGCTACTCGTGATGCCGAGTCCTTATATTCCAAATCCCCGAGTACCGAAATGCTGATCCCCGATGTGAGGCCACCTGTCCTCCACTAAGTCTCCCGGGGCCCACACAGCCACGTTAATCTCGGGACTTCGTGGATCGTGGATCCACTATACCAAACTCCCTGCTATTGGAAACCCCGAGTACCGAAACCTCGATACTCCGGATTTGTGCCACCTTTCTTCGTCTAACTCAACGGCCCGGATCAAGTCGGGGAATCTCACTTCGCGACTCCAGTGTGCATGGGATTCTAGCACTCACCAACCTCGATTTGCCGATGCACGATGGCCAATGACCCTACCTATGCTTGAGGTTAAACTCCTCGCTCCTTCTCCCGGATCTAACGATCCACGGGACTTCGCGAGCCTGCACGACTATTCAAGTCGTTGATTCTCTTCCTCTGTGAAGAGATCTCTGCTCCGTCACCTTCGTCCTGTGTGACTTCAACTGGGTCGATTTCTTCAGCGAACGAAAGGAGCTATCCCTTCTGAGCTTTTTCTAACTTGGAATCCTTTAAGGATTCTTCGAACACGCTCCTTATGCTCGATCTTCAATCACTTCTGAAAGTGTTGAAGTCTTCTAAATCCTGTGCACTTCGTGCTCGCAATGGCTTCAACCTTCCCCTTCTCAGACTTGCTACTGAGACTCAATTTCGACCTGCACTCACCTGCACGGCTCGAACAATCTCAATTTACCCTGGGCAAAACGAGAACAAGGTTTCGCTACTTAGCCTCCTCGACGCACCCTATGCGGAGGAATTCAACTGCACTCTATGCAGGAATCTCCTGGCTCAAGCAGAGAAACAATTGAAACTCATTCTCTCAGGTTTCTAACCTGATATGCAATCACATAAGCAGCATATAGGAGATAAGCATAAAAAGAAGCAAACATGCAAAGGCATAATATCAACAGCACACAGAGCTCAAACACATCCATGGGATTGAAATCACAGTCTTTCTTCTATTAATTCAATCTGTACATGGAGTCTCTTCACAGGCTCTCTTCTCTCCTTCTTGCTAATGCTGAATAATAATCAATTTACACAAGGAGGGTGCCTATATTCGTTTTCCCTCCTGGAAGATGAAACTGTCTAATCTACAGCTAACCCTATCTACCAGCATTTAAAACTGTTAAATGCCTCCTTATCTACACTATATTACAAATGCGCTCAGCTTTGAATGCCTTTAGTAAACGGCGGCGCAACAATACCAAGGTGAAATTAAAAATAAAAAAGGTTTGCTGGCTTGTCCAGTTGTATGTTCGCTTTCTCCTCGCGCTAGCTCATATGATGAATTGCGGATGTTGCAGATGCTCCTGCATCAGCATGTCATATTCTATGCAATAAGTTGTGTCATTCAATGACCAAGTATCATGGCCAACCTATAAACTCCCTTAAACTGAGGTTGATAGTTTGGATTGATTATAAACTTGTTTGGTAGAATTTAGATTAAAGGATGAGGGAGTTTGCATGAGTCGATCATAAAATTGGTTCGTAGAATGCAGATTGAAGGATGAGGGATTTTCACTAAGTCAATCATAAATTTGATTGGTAGAATGGATATTGAAGGATGCGGGGTAGAATTATTATATTGATTGAATAATTCTTACGACTTCGATGAAGATAATCTTTCTTTTATGTTATTTGTTTGGCCTTAAAGGGTTCGTGAAAGTAAGGGTTCTAGAACAGGTTCATGAACAAAGCTAAGGAAGCGATATCAAGAATAGAGTTGTTTTTTCACTATCTTATGCCTAATTTGTATGCTAGTATGCCAATATTTCCCAATCTTTATGCCTGAAGGTAATGGGTGGATTTAGTATGTCCTAATTTATTGCATAAACAATTTCACTACCCTGATTCAGTATGTCCTAATTTATTGCATAAACAATCTATTTTGATTGTCGCTAATTCATTATGTTCTAATTTATTGCTTAAATCCTCTGTTTTTGTTGAACAATTAGAGTATTTGCAATATTTACCTTTTGTTTATGTTGAACAGTTACAGTATTTACAACATTTAGAGCATTTGCAGCCTTTGTAGCTTCAATCATTTCCACCTCGGTTGCATTCTCTTTTATGTAGAGAATGTTGCCTCGAATGCTTCCTGCAAACAGTGTCTCGAATGTCATACTCTCCATTCACGAGACTCCTATGAAAATCACCATATCATTCACAGAGTATTTTTTTTCTCTTTTCCAGAGTCTTCCCGAGTTACAGGCCATACCAGTCTTAAAAGAGTCCAAGTCTTACAACATTTATTTGTAGTATAAGACAACAAAAATATTAATATTAGTGTTAGAATCAGAAATCAAGAAACAAGAAAACAAAGTTCAATTGCATTTGCATGAGTTTAAATTTTTTATAAGAATGAACCAAGCCCTCTATATGACTCCAGAATATTCAACTATAAGAAAAAACCTGTGTATTTAAGCCTGTATTATTGTACCATTAGGAAAGTAGTCTATTTAAGGAAAAACTTGTGTATAGAAGGAAAAAGTAGTATATTTAAGCCCACATTATTGTACCATTAGGAAAGAACATAACAGGTTGGCCCCCTGCGGCCAAGTCAAAGTCCACTGGACTGTGACTTGGCCACGGGGGCCAGCCATGTGGCCAAGCAGTGGGCATGCCAAGGCTGAATAGTGTGCCCAAAACCTTTAAATTTCATTTTTATTTATAATTTATTTTTAATTGTAATTTTTTAATTTTAAATTTCATTTATATGTCATGCTTGCAGTCTATAATTTTAATTGTAATTTTTTATTTTTTATTTTAATTTTAATTTTTTATTTTAAATTTAATTTAAAATGATATGGCAGCCCCTGTAGCCAAGTCGTGGGCATGCCAACATCTTGGCCATAGGGCTGGGCCCCTTTGGCCAAGTCATAGTCCATTGGACTGTGATTTGGCCACAGGTCCAACCCTGTGGCCAAGCCATGGGCACGCAAGTCATTTGGTTTGTGTGCTATCATAAAACTAGGCAGATAATATAGGTGACCAAAGCCATTGTGTGTCTAGTTTATTTTGAAATGTTAGAAATGTTTTCAAATCTTGATATCACCTGTTCAAATTAATTGTGCCTTCTATATTAGCAGTTTTCCACTCAATCTTATTAATTTGAAATGTTTCAACAAATTTCTTAATTTATTATTAATATGCAATTAGTTGAACTAAATCAACTAAAAACAGATATAGATAATTTATTAAGTGGTTTAATTCAAATAAATTTATTAATAGAAATATTTTTCGTTCTTTCGGTTATATTCAAATATAAATATGTTCTTATATTTACAAATAAATCTGTATATATATATATATATATATATATATATATATATATATATATATATATATATATTTAAAAATAAAATAGGAAGACAATTTAAAAATTACATGTTTATATGTTCAAATTATACGTGCACAAACAATTATTTTATAAACAATCTGGAATTACTTGAAATTTGGAATTTGATATAGACATTAATAAATTATTTATAAACAATATGGATTTAGTTAATTTGATGTAGACACTTCACAATCTAATATTAAGTTTTTAAATTTGATATACACATTTAGAAATCAAATATTAAGAATAGAGTAAGCATTTAAGTGATTAGTCTGTTGGCCATGAGCCGAATCTACTATCTTTCACTTCGGTGTTAAATACTTAGATTCAAATGCCTTGTTTTTTTGTGCATAGATAATCTCTTATTAAAATTGGTTGTGACTTAGCCGCGGGGGCCAGCCATGGGTATGCCCATGGCTTGGCCACATGGTTGCCCCCCACGACCAAGTCACAGTCATTTGAAACGTTTTGTATTTCATAAAAAATTCAAAGTGTCTAAGTTTTAATTTCAATTGTTTTTTATTTTATAAAAAATTCAAATCTTTAGGAATTCAATTTATAAATCCATTTTTACATATGTAATATTAGATTATCATAAGTTATAAATATTATTTTATAGATTGTTGATTCTAGAATTCCTTGTTGTACATTACTGTCTATCTTATAATTTGTAAAGGAATATTTGTGAAATATACATACAATGGAAAATATTTAAAACATATATATGCCATTTTTTTTAATAAATTTAAAAATAAAATAGGAAGAAAATTTAAAAATTGCTTGTTTATATGTTCAAATTATACACACAAACAATAAATTTATAAACAATATGGATTTACTTAAAAATGAGAATTTGATATAAATACATTAATGCATAATTTATAAACAATATGGATTTAGTTAATTGGATATATACATTTAACAATCAAATATTAATTTTTTGAATTTGATATAAACATTTAACAATAAAAAGAATAGAGTAAGAATTTAAGTGATTAGTTTGTGCCTGAGCAGTCGGTCAAGAGCCAAATCTACTTTCATTCTCTACGGTGTTAAAGACTTAGATTCAAATGCCCTACTTTTTTGTGCATAGATAATCTCTTATTAAAATTGGTTGTGAGTTGATTGTGGGGGGGCAGCCCTGTGGCCAAGCCGTGGGAATTCCCATGTCTTGGCCACATGGCTGGCTCCCCGCGGGAAACTCAAACGTTTCATATTTTATAAAAATTTCATAAAAATTTCAAACTGTCCAACTTTTTATTTCAAACATTTTGTATTTTATAAAAAATTCAAATCTTTAGGAATTCAATCTATAAATCCATTTTTACATATGGAATATTAGAGTATCATAAGTTTCTTACAAATTTTAGCTTACAGTGTTTATTACAATGCCTTGTTTACCGTTAAATTATATTTTACTCTTTCGTAAGTTAGGTTGTTTTCAATCTTTTAAGTAATGTTGTTTTCAAGATTTTTGCACTTGATGCTACAAAACATTGGTTGTAGGTTTTTAATAATGCAAATCTAGATTATAAAATGTATTCAAAATATTTTGATGATATAAATTATTGGTTGTATGGTTTTAATAAAGTAAGTAGATTATAAAGTTTATTCAAAATTTTCAGGATATTGAAGGAGTCATACACATGAAATGATGTCCTTATTAGATGAGATTCTCATATTATAAATAAAATCCATGGGATCCCTTGATCTATAACACCTTGAACACCATTTCACCACTTCTCAACAAGTGAATTCATACATTATGTTTGTTGCATGTAAAAGGATAAAATTCCCTCAATCCCTTAGACACCTTGCATTTACAAATGTTAATTTTTTCAAGGAAACAATTCCTTTGATTGTTGATGCAAGGAAAATCACATGGAATGTATTTCATACAACCACACTATTTTGGGCATGGATAGCCCTATATCGGACTTGATTCCCAGATATATGCTCCCTTAGATGAGGCCTCAAACAAAAATTTCATTCAAAAACTCAATGATTAACATCATTATGCAATTCACGCCAAGTTTTTCATTTTTCTATGTTCTTCATTTCATCATAAGAGAAATAAATATTCATTGCTACGAGTCATTTATATTTGGACTATATTGAAAAAACACATCTCGAAACCATCTAGTGAGACCTAATGATAATGGGTAAGTAAATCTCCCCCTATGCTTCACATGTCCTACATATTTTCATGAGTCTTGGTCACATCTTTGTGTAAGGAATGAGTGACCTACTTGTGTGGATTTTCTTTTTCCTTTAAATTCATCCGATGAACATTTAATTTAATATTCTTGGCTTTTTAGTGAGTAACTAACTGAATTTCACTTCTTTTTTTTTTCCAGTTTCTAGAACAACCAAATTCAATACTCACTTTTGATATGGCTTCTCTTCCAAACCATAGACTATTATCATAGTAAAATGCTTGAAAAGGAACTAGTCTCCCACTTTGGTGGTCTTTTCCAATTGTAGTGACCCTTTGACTAAAGGAATAATTATAATGAATACTTCATTTTGGATAATAAAATCTAATATAGAAATAAAAGAGTCTTAGATGGGAACTAATTATTATACTCATTTATTGCTTCACACATATTGACCAAATTTATTGAATGCTTATCTTATTGATGATATGTATATTCATATAATATAACTTCAAATTGACAACTTATTAATTAATTCATTAATAACCTAGACATTAGTAACTTATGTCTTTATTGAACCATAATATTGTATGTGTGTTGGATATGCAGGCATAGCTAGCACACACATATCCCACACATAAACGATAATAACAATCGATGTTCCTCATGAATATTTTTAAAATGTTCACAACTAATCATGCATACAAATAAATAAAGTAAATCAAACTTCAAATAATCCTCATTAAAAAAAGAATAATAATTCAACATTCATCCATCTTTAAAATTGAATTATTATAATTTAAACATGGTAGGAAATATGTGAGGAAACAAGGAATCACATATCGAATCCCAAATATGATCCTCAATTGACATAGAATCACCCCTCCTTTTAAACCCTTAATTCCATATCACATCTCCAATCCCTTCCTTTGTTGAAATATGTTGGAGTTTCGACTATATTGATCTAACTCTAGATATAGTCCAAATGTGAAAGCATCAAACCTTTTGACCTAACATCTCTAGTAGACAACTAGTATTAGTCATCACATATCTAAGGGAGTGTGGATACCATGACCCTCCCACAATGCGAGGGGAGTGTGGATAGAATGACCCTCCCACAATGCGAGGGGAGTGTGGATATCTATAAGAAAAGTGTGTCTTTGTGATACTTTAGTTACAAGTGGTAATAACATAGAGTAAGGTCTTAGTAAGGTGACTGCTAAATAGGGTTACATGCAATCAATATATTAGTAGCCCCAACATGTTTTAATCAATTCAAGGTCGAATGGGATCAGTATAACACAAGGTTTGTTACTAGAAAAGACAGGTCTAAAAGTTTTTTCATAAATTATGGTCGTGGAGTTTACTTTTGTCAAAGCGCAAATTCCTTACACCACCTTCGAGCCACTGAAACCAATCCTATTTTCTATTAATGTGCATGTATTTGTATCTTCTTTAGTAGGGTCATGTGGGTATCTAAGGATTTCCTGCATGATTCAGGAAATTAAATTAAAGGCTAGTCACATGATCAAATAAATAGTGAATTTGATGATTGACATTCCTTACTAGTGTGTTAAGTAGCCATGAGGGAGAATGATTATGTTACTTTATTGTTCATTAGTGATGATTATGGGAATTGTCTCATAAATATCACTAAAATTGAGAAGATGTAACGAACCTCCTCGTTACAACAACAACTCTGATAACAGGTGCAATTTTTTTTTTTGTGTGTGTTTAAGTTGTGTGTGCGCATGTAGAAGGGAAACATACACACTTGACTCTGCGTCGCCACCCGACGATTAACAAGACGCAACCATGATGATCACAACAAGAATATACAAGGCGCACAACAAGTAACTACAAGCATTAAATGACCATAGACATAAGGAAGAATCTATAATAGTAGAATTTACTATTTCTTCACAGGAAAGCAGAGTGTTTAATATTAGTCCTCTGCTCCGGAGAGAGAGAAGGTCAGATAGGCTCCTGGCCGACTGCTCAGGTAGAAACTAGTAACCCGACGACGAACAAGACACAAGCAAGACGACATACGGCGTACCATAGTAACAACATGCGTTTAACGATGATCAAGCGACAATAAGTAAGACTCACTACCCGCCCGTCCTACCCTACAATGGTTAGGACCTCCAAGACACATAAGCAATGCTCAAGCCCAGGTTCCCATCGATTTTAACCATTTAAGGTCTCAGGGATGGTGACTGTTCTGAGGAACATGGAGGTGTCTACATCCCGCCCAACACAACCAGACCAAACAAACGATTACAACCCAGTATGACAATAATTAAGAACAACCATGACCTCTACGGAAAGCGCAAGTCAGTTAATCCCAATTTCAAATAATTGCAATTCCCAATAATAACAAATCCAATTAAATGAGATTTCCTTAATAAGGCATTTTCAATGAATTACAAATTCCCATTCCTAAATCATAATAACTGATTGCACTTAGTTCAAGTCATTCATTATATGTCAACAATCCAACTAATCTCAACAACGTTATCACAAAAATAACAACATTATCCTACTATTAAATTAACTCCACCATTAACATCAAGTTAACATCATCATAACACCTCACATCTTATGTCCTAAAATTATTTTAACATTAACATAACCCATCACATCCTATACCCTAAAATTATTTATCATTAACATAAGACATCCCATCTTATATCATGATGACCTTGCAATTAAAATATCAATAACCAATCGCAATACTCATTGTATGCTACCAATGCAATGAAGTTACAATAACCTTACCATAAATGAATCAACATTATAATTATATTACCATAACCTTGCCAATGAATTAATAATGAAAGAAATCATTACCGTCGCATTCAATTACATATTGCTAAACCTTTTTATGAAATTAATTACAACAATTTAGTGACAGTACTGTCCGATAACCATATCATCACTAATTATAGTAAATAACATTCAACTAAAGAACAAGAATTTTAAATTTTAATTGTTAGGAATAACAATGACACTACGGTAACCCTTCCATCACCTAATCGTATCCTCACTTTTATATTACAATAATATTTAGCTAAATGACAAGGAATTTACAATGCATGGTTATTACTAACAAATGGGAACTATAATGATAAGACCAATAAATAGCCATGTAGTTACCTTTATATCAAATAGTATCGCATTTAAAATAACAGGGACCCTACAGTTTAACAATGAATGGAGAATTAAACATATAACTTACTAGGGCGCAGAATGGGGATTTACACCGAATAAAACATGTAACAGTGAACTTACCAAAAACAACCGTGACAAAAAATGCCCCTATTATACTCGACACAGTCATAATAAAATGCCATTATAATAAACACAGTCATAATAGAATGCCATTATAATCAACGCAGTCATAATAAAATGCCATTAAAATCAACGCAGTCATAATAAAACACCATTAAAATCAATGTAGTCATAATAAAATGCCCGTAATGGGTACATGAGCGCCATCCATGCACAGGAATGGGCATTTAAAACATAGACAGAGGTTATAACAAATGCAATCAATAAGGACGCAGAACTAATGTTACAACAAAACGCAGACAAAACACAACCATTAAGACACAGAAACTGGAATTCAACGCAGGAAATGGGTATGATAGAACGCAGACCCCCAAAAAAATGCAGGAATCCTCATGGAATTCGCCCGGCAACCAAGGTATTCCGTAGCAGTGAGGTTCTGGGGAAAAATCTGCAGTCAAGGGAAGAGAGAGGAAAGAGCTCGCCATACAGACTCAAGTTACAGATGAAATGTGTTGCTTGCAACCTCGTACCTTTATGCGTTGGTCTCGTTACCACAATGGATCCCAACTATAGAAACTATACGGTATATGAATACACCAAAACTAATATCATGACTCTAAATACAACTCCTTACACCATATAATTATTCTACATGTAGTCTTGGTATCCATTCTAATTACTCCAAATTTCTATACTTGAATAATGGATACATTGAAAATTCCTACAGCTATTCGCGTACAGCAATAACCCAATTCACAATAGCGACTACTTCTAGAATTTATCCATGCAAAATTCTTACAACTATCATAACAATTAACATAAGACTTCTAACATCCATCCGGAATTTAATCCAACTCTACGAAATCACCCAGGATTAGATTTGGAAGGCATATTACAATTTTATATACATCAGACAGTTTTCATTCGAATTATCCTATCCTTTTGAATCTAACATATACAATTTGTCATTGATTTAAACATTTGACAGGGATGGAGGCCATTTCAATTCAGATTTAATAAATACATCATATCAGATATAAAATCAATCAAACAAAAATGGAAATCATTCAGTTCAGATTTAAGAAATACATTGCATCAGATATAAAATCATTCAACAGAGAAGGGGTAGAGCAACATATCTGAACTGGCTCGCGGGAAGACAAAGGGAAAAACCGCGTTCATCCGAACTTTGCCTGATCGCCCGCCTCGAAGGATGTATGTGCGCTTCGTGTCGCTCCTGCTCCGCGCCGCTCCCGCTCACCGACCGTAGAGACTACATCGGTACCTCCCAGCCAATCTCTAGGGGTAATATGCTTCCCCCTTAGCCCCCCGAGCCGCAAAGGGGCCACACACTATCTAGATGGTACGTCTAGCTTCCTAGCTCGCCTCGCAAGGCTGAGCTACCACTCCTATCTGAGCTGGAAAATCCCAACTCCCCACAAGTAATCAGTCAAGTCACAAATACGGCAACGTAACGTTACGCTAACAGTCGATCCCCTTTCTTCCTCATCTCCCTTTTCTTTTACAGAGTTTTAAGACCCACCAACTTTCCTAATTCACAGTTTAAATTAAGTTTCAATAAAATATTTGAAATATTCTCCATCGCACAAGTGTCGTCCATACCCCTCTTTTCTCCAATAAATATTTTCTTTAAATTTATTAATTGTCTCAAATCCCTCACCCACCTAGATTCACTCCTAAATTTACTCCTAGGTGTTCCTAGATCCCCTTACATGTTTTGAATACTTTCCTAAAAAGAAGATGTTACTAAATTAACTCAGATTAGCAAGTTCTTAAATGCAGATTCCTTACTATGTTGACCTTGCTTTTTACCATAAGTTCCCATATTTCCTTTATTAAGTTTCCTCCATTACTTAGTTTCCTAATTCTTATTATTCCCTTATTTCGACTTTTTATTAAAGCCCAAAATGGCAGTTGCGCTATTAAATCTTTCCCATTTATTATTTATTTAATATCTTTTGTACTTTCACAAGTTAGGAAATAATTTCTTCTCTGTAAAATTTTAAAACCATTAGTTTTAATTTAATTCTTACTCTTGTCATTTACCCCGAGAATTTTATGAAGACCCAACTATTACTTAAGTGGGTTTTTGTTTAAATTGTTATTTTTATTCTAGGGTCTTTTATTAAGGTTAGGCTAAACTTTTACCCTAGAAAAGTTTTAGATTTAGGACTTAGATTCTGAATTGGGCGACACTTGGTTAGGGAAGTTTTTTAAGGATTTCTTAAGGCGTTAAAATCTTAGGGCCATCTAGGTTCGTTTCTTCATCATCATCAACGTGACATGCCCTTCAAGACGCACTACGTGCTCCAAGGGTGCCACTCGCCTCATTCGTTTATTTTGCGCGACGTGCCCTTCAGGATGCACCACGTGCTCCAAGGGTGCCACTCGCTTCTTGTGGTTATTTTGCACGATGTGCCCTTCAGGATGCACCACATTCTCCAAGGGTGCCACTCGCCAACTTGACTGATTGGTAGACATCTATAACCCCTGGAGTCAACACTCCGCCAGGTGAACTTGTGGGAGACTATGGGATCTAAGGAATAATGCCCCTACCTTATTGCGCACCCCTTAGAATCATCGTGAGTGACTGTCGCAGTCTTCCCTCACGGCATCGTGGATCCTCTCGAACTAGGTAATAATTAACCTACATTTCGAGCCACGGCGGGAGTGCTAGTAGGCTGTGGCAGGGTTGTTGTCCACACCTCTCCCTCAACCTCTCTGGAAATCGTGTGTGACCCCTTTACTCCATATGTGAGTCTGGTCGGCAAGCTATCGTCAGTCTGCATCATCAACAATCCTGTCAGAACATGTCAACATCATATCATCAAATCCATTTAATATCACAGTAATAAATGAACCCAAATAGCAAACTCCCTGACTCAATCCAGAGTCCAAGGGGTTACATCGATTCCTTTGCATCCTCAAGGTCCAAAACCCTGCACACTTAATAAAACTGAGTCAATAGCACATATCTACGTCAAAGAAGTAAACATCATGTCATCTATCATAACGCATCAGAATCAAGGATAAATGTTTTAACATCATAAAAGTCTAGATCACTTGCAAGCAAGTGTCCTCAAAGAATAAGTTCCTCAGTGCGCCAGAGCGGGATGTTACAGAAGATAAAAATAGAGGATAATCATGTTTTCTAAAATTATGTCTTAAAATTTTCAAATTTGTAGCAAGATATTAATTACATGTGTGTGTGTGTGTGTGTGTGTGTGTGTGTGTGTGTTATGATACACATGTGAATTTTTTTTGTATTCATGAGATAGAGTAGTATACCTTCATAATGTTATGAGGGTTATGCGACCTAACACTAGTGATATATCCACTGATAGTAGAAACATTTTCTAATGAAAACCCATATCATATGAGAGTTTTTATGATAGAAATAACATTTTATCCCTACCTTCTAGTTAACAAAACTCTTCATAAGTATTGATTTTTCATTGAATTTCGATTTAATAGTATTTTTAATGGTATATCAATGTTATGTAGAGTGATCTCCTTCTCCATTCCCAAATGATTTAGCCAAGAATTGGCATCTTTATACCAACCCCTATTAATCCATAGGTGGCTTTGACTAGAGTTTGAAGAAATCATAGGTAGCATATTCTCTTTCATGTTAATAGTCTCTTCTGCGTGTACATTAGGTACCTAGTTTTAGTCATTCTCTTAATGGGGAAATAACTAATTATATGAGGATAGGATAGGTTGTATGATATTAATTTTAAGATTATAAATTATAAAAACTTTTGAATTTTCTCACTATTTCTCCATGATTATATAGAAATGATACAACCCAAATCTTCAAATCCATATAATATAACAAGATTGATGAGTGTCTCAAAAGGGGTTTATTTTTTCCCAAAGACAAAATTCATACGTTTTACAATTGATTTCAAGGTCAAAATAGGTTTTCTATCCTTCATTGATCCTTTTCTCAATGCTATAGTTTAAATTAAACTTGATATTAAGGTCAACTACAAGACATTTATATGAAGAAACTTCCTCTAAGTTGTTATTGGCATGTATCCTAAATGGAAAGTCATATTTATTAAAGGGTTATCATATGTACGTGTCAACTTTCATTAAATTGTTATTATATTTTATCTCCCTATGATAATGGTGTTAGCCATCTGGGATAGAAAGGGATAACTACCATTTTTCCAAGGATTCTTATGAAGTATAAAGGAGGAGTCTTTGAAAAAGGTGGTAGGGAAGGTGATAAAAGTGGAAGAAAAGAAAGAGTGTGGGTTGGCTAATTGGGAGGAGAAATAATTCTTGAAAATTGAAGAGGACTTAACTACTTTATTTGTTATTCACATATTACTTTGTTGTGTCCTAGATTTCCTTTGTTTTTTGTGAAACTTTGGACATGGAGGGATTGGATGTTAGGTTTAATAATCAACAACAAATAAACTCAAAACTATATCAAGCAAGGGAGATAAGGATTTTATAGTTAAGAAATTCCTTAGTGGAAATATGGTCCCTTTATGTAACAATTAGGTATAAATCCCTTAGTGGAAATCCCTTAGTTTATAATAAAATTAGGTCCCTTTATGTAACTTTAGGTGACCATAAAATATTTTACAGTTATGTATTTAGTTCAACCATATCCACAACTATCCAACAATTTGTCCTTAAATCTCTTAAGTGATCCAACTATATAATATAACATTTTCACAGTTCATATGTTATATAATATAACATTATCCAATCTGTGATAAGATAAGAGTGCAACAATTAGTAAAACAAGATGTGTGTCAAGATTAAAGGAATAACAAGTTCATGTATAGTAAACAATGAATCCCAACCAACCATCGTATATTATACACTATAACAAGTAAACTATGCATGTTGGAAAATATGGAAAATATATTGGAAAATATGGAAAATATATTGAATGATTGAATTTCAAAACAAAACATCCTAGAAAATAATTTTCTATATCACAAAGATAATGTAAGAATATCACCTAAACTATTCGATTAGCATCATTGTAGACATTACCATTTGGAACCATTAATTTTGTAACAATTAAGACTCACTCAATTGCATATTCTTCAAAATATATATGCCATTAAAACTCACATTACTATTTGTAGAAATAGGCTTCATTACCACCATAAATTTTGTGAAAATTAAGAATCACTCAATTGCATCTTCTTAAAAATATATATCCCATTAAAACTCACATTACTATGTTTACAATAGGTTATGATGCACTTACATTTGAAATTATTGTCATGATTCCTCTCAATCAACGTGAATTTCCACCTTATACATGACTATATTTTATCTAGATTTATAACTCAAACTAAGCCTCACAAATATTACATTTTCTCCACCTCGTATTAATTTATATTAGGAATACAAAAAACCCTCATACCCATCCCATGTAACATGACAATAAAGGAATTCGTATAAAAACTCAATGGGATAAACAATGCTAATGGGAAGTTTATCAATGGCATATAATACATGTTAATGCACGACCTTCACCTGGTCATGATTAAAACATATTGATGTTATTAGTGGGTGTGTGAGGTTATGAATATTAAACTCTTTGCTTTGGGGATTCTAATGCATTTCATTATATGTGGTCATAGTGGATCCAACCATAGGGAACTTTTAAGGAATCTTAAAAAAATCTTCTAATACGTTTTTTTAGTGGATCCAACCATAGGGAACTTTTAATGAATCTTAAAGAAATGTTATAAAGAATATATATGTGTTCTTAGTGGATTCAGCCATGTTCAAAGAGTATAAACATGCTATTGAGTTAATTTTGGGTAGTTATCCACTCAATGTTAGACTTTGTTTCTTCCTATATTCTCAAAAGAGTGAGACATAGTAAATGGATAAAGAAATGTTAGAAGTTGAAATCATGTGTCTCAACAAGAATGTATTCTCTTCTCTAGTGGTGTTAGCAAAAAATAAGGATAAGTCTTGAAGGATGGTCCTAGACTATAGGGAATTTAATAAATTTCACTTAAAGATAAGTTTCTCATTCCTACCATTAATAAATTATTAACTTGTATTTGTAATCCCCTTCCTTGTTGTTTTTCTAAATTGATTTCCCTTGGCAAACCCAATTTCTCATTTCAATGACTTCTATGTGTGGGTTTTATTGATTAATATGAAACTATTGTGGTTTTATCTTCTGTCCCTTATCCCTTTAGTCATCAGTCTGTGCCTGAGCAGTCAGCTAGGAGCCGAATCGACGATTGTCACTTCGGTGTTTATAAACCTATAGATTCAAATGCCCCGCTTTCTGTGCATGGATGATGAGTGAAGGATAAGAATTTTCCCTGCTGTCTATCTCGTACTTATCTTTGAGTTGATTGATTCATGACTGAATGTTTAGTCATTGTGCCTTTCTATGAAAGAGTACCTTTGCATCTTGATTGATTAAACATTTGATTTCTCTCTATGTTTTTAATTGCTTGAACTTGGGTACATCTCTGCATTTTTATTGATAAAATTTGCATTGTGGATAGATATTGAGGAGAGATGTTGACACAAGATTCTCCAAACATTCCTCGCAAACTCTCTAGGCTCTCCCAAGGAGGAATAAGAAAAGCTCCTTCTTCGACTGAGACTCTGAGTGACCAACAACATTATTGTTAGAGGAAAATTTCAAACAAGTGTGTGAATAGATCTTGCTCAAGAAAGTGCTATGGATGAAAAATTCTTAGATAGGTTGCACATTGATACTCCTAAACCTGAGAATGCAGGGAATACCTCAGGACAAGAGAATATTTCTGGTCATTTTTCCTTGATTTTGTTTATTTTTGTTGTATTTTTGTGTATTTGAATTTATGTGAAGTTAAATGTTGTAATTACTTTTAAATGTGTGTGTAGACAATTAGTTTAGAGCAAGGGATGACAATGAAAAACATAGTGGTTGTCATGAAGATTCTAATTTTGGTGCAGAAGGTGAAGGTGGATTTAGGAGGCCGCGTTATGAAGAAACAAAAGATTACATGCCTACATCCAGCTATCCTTCAAATGTTGGTGATGAACTTCCCTAGGAAGGTATTACTAAAAAAATTACACTTCAACGATGCTTAGGTATTAAAATAAGGTTGTAAAATGATTTGGTGGTCTTGGAGCTTTGTCATGAGAGTAAACAAAGCTTGCAAATTGTTTTGTATTCATTGAAAAACTTTATGGACGCATATCATAAGATGGAGCCAACCACTGACAATTTTGTCAATCCAATGAGGTGGGAAAAGTGAGAGGTGATGGGCCCTAATAAATGGGAGGAAGTAAAAAATAAAGTTTCAAAATAAGACGTCATTTCAAATGTTCAATTTCAAAGATGGGCCAAAGCGGAAGATGTTGAAGGTGCAATATTTTAAGAACTCTGACATTGCAGGACATCTCTATAATAGATTTTTGGTGGTATATGAGAAATTGTCATGGAATGATGAGGTTCCACACTATTTTCAAGACACTTTCATGCAAAGTTTTTCTTGCATGTGCACCCTGATTATACTAGTCTACCATCCAAATATTATGGGACTGGTAAATGACTGACATATGATCGCAAATGGGCATATCGAAATGAGACATTGTTGATACCTCCACAACCTTTAGTAACTCGTCCAAGAGGGGAATTTTATTCACATTCAGATTTGCAGGCTACATTAAAGGTTGGTAAAGAGGCTAGGAATGCAATCGGGGAAAATTTGGAAGCAATTTTTTATGGTGTTCATGTTGGCATGAGCCGTGAGCAAGCATCAGCCAATTCCGAGGCCATTTTTGTTTATAAAACATATGCATATTTAGATACCATGTCAGCAGAATATGTTTTGGAGTATGCAAAATTTTTCTATGATGGTTGGAAGAAGGTCATTCAGAATGATGACCCGAACAACAGATTGGTATGTGTTCTAGTTAGTAAATTTTAGACGCATTTTAGGATAGTTTAATTCTAATTATAGATTTAGATATGATTGTATCTATAGAAATAATCGATTTGTTATTGTCATTAATTGCAGTTTGGAGATATGTTAAATGAATCTCCAGTAAGTAAGGGACTTGATTCCACAAGTTTAAATTTGGATGGGTTGAATCAGGTATGTGTTTTCTAATAGTTGTTCAATCTCCAATATTTTGAATAAGAGATCAACGACATTTATAATTTTGTATAAATATGAACACATTGAATCCTAGATTTAGTTCTTAGTTGTGTTGTTCACAGATCCCTATTCCATCTGCTACTACTTGGGAAGGCTTGTCCCAATTCTCATTGGGAGAGTTTGAAGAGGGTGGGAGTTCAAAGGTATCATTTAGTGTGTTAAAATTATTTAAATTTAATGTGTTATAATCATTTAAATTTAATTTTCAAATTTTCAAATTTGAAATGTGTTATATAAGCTAATGTGGAGAACATAGTACCTGAGAGTATGCTTGGGAGGGAGATTGGGATTGAGGAGGAACTGAAGGAAGCACCCAGATTTGGGAAGGATGTGTCCATTCAGGATGATTCATAAATGTATGTTTTTTACTTTTATCAATTTTTTTCTTTCTCAAATTTTTAGTTTAGCCTTTCTTATTCAACGCTTTAATCAATTACTTTGAAATATATAGAACCCCTAGATAAGTTTATCGTTGTCTTAAATGGTGTACATTCAAACTTATTTAAGGTTAGATCATGATGAAGACCTGATTTTGAACTTGAACATTTCATTATTTGATAACAAACTCTATCCCACATCAGAAAAGATAAAGTTTCTAAATTTTCTTTGATTGCATTCCTTGCTTTCTGGTCCAATAATGGTGTAGTATGAATATTTGTGTTTTATACATACAACAAAGTGAATTCCTTCTTCCCAGGGTATTGTCAAACTCTTAACTAAATTGGTTACTAATCACAAAAACCAACATTCAAGTAGATTTACAATTAAGCTCGCGCATATTGTGTATGTGAGCTAGCTCACACATAATTTCAAAGAGAATTTGATTATATGTAATATGAATGCATCTCATTTAAATGGTTTTTGAAGAATGATTTAATATACATGTGCATATTTGTGTTTTCTTCATGTACATGCAAGATTATATGAGAACATCTATTCCACAGCAGAAAGAGGAGATAAGTATTTTCCGGAAGAATGGTTTTTAAAATGGAGATTTGTGAATTTTTTTAGATATACGTAGTTTTTTGGAAGATTGGATTAATATAAATATTTATGAGTCCTTTAATTTCAAAGGGCATCATGGAATTTGATTATATGACCACTATAGAAGAGAAGAGAAGTATTTTACTGCTGAGGAGAATAGTATTTTATTTCTGTGTAAAAATGATCAAATAACATCACCTGGGATGATAATTTCACCTTAAGGATTTTGTAACAACCCCTTTAGTTGAGGTGATGTGCAAAGAATTTATTTTTTTTTGAAAGGAAAGAGGTGATGAAAACAATTTAACCACACCTCAGATGACGAACACAAGAACGCAGCCTAGGCAACTGACAACTATGACTCCACTCACTAGCACAAGGGAAACTGGGCGAAACATGCATAGGAAAACAAGGAGGAACGACTACCTGCCTGATGCAAACAAGACACTCCTACAAGCTAAGGGACAACTTCCCCTTCCCGACACAATGATGTTGACGAACAAGAATAGAACCTCAAGGCACATGAAAAAAATGCATGAAGGTGTTCCACCCATGCGCCCAAGCAACTTACCATGCTCGACGACACTCACACAACACGCAGCGACTCTGGCTAGGTTCTCCTTCACCGTTATCCCATAGGGTGTGCCATGATCCCCTCATCAGGAATCATGACGTCCCCAGGTGATACACATGTCGACAACCTTGGCACCACACATCCTATCTGGACCAAGGACTCTAGATAAATTCGACACACTAGAAACTGAATATCGAAATGAAAACCACACCCATACCCCAACAACATGTCGATGAAACACCAAAGGACGAAGACAAGGGATGATGCAAGACAATACATGACATCGTTCACGACCCAACCAATCACCTAGTCTAAACTAGTGAATGATTACAATCTATTTTAACATGGGCTCCATTCTAAATGTGGAACGTCAAAATTACAATTAGTCAATAATGCACCCGCTAATTTAACATTAATAAAATCAATCTTGCAAGTCTAAGTAATCAATTCTTAAAACTATAATTATAAATACCATCTAACCTCAATTATAATTAATTTAGCAAGTCTAAAATTGGCAATCTAGTCTTTACTCTCCAATCTAATTTTAATCATTATTACAACCTAAATGGACAATTCTATATTAATCAAAATATCCATCCAACTATCCATAAACTTGCATAACAACATTAACAATCTTAATGTAGAATGCTACGATTATAACACTTATGAACAATTAAATATCAACATGTAGTCTAGATATATTGATCGAACTAACAATACTAGTTGTCTATTATCATTGAGAAGGAAACTGCCAACTAATAACATCGTTGTAGCAATTTAGCAAGGAAATTAATATATCAATTAAATAACAATTAATATAGAAAATAACAAGGTGATTAACATAACAATTAACATAACTATTAATTTAGCAATGACAAGGCAATTTACATGACTATTATCATAACAAGTATTATAGCAATAACAAGGTGATTAACATGCTAATTAACATAACAATTAATATAACAGTAACAAGGCAATTTACATGACTGTTAACATAACACTTAAAAGTGCAATAACAAGGCAATTTACATAATTGTTATCATTTAAATCACTGTGGTAATTAGTAAATAAGAAGGAATATGCTGACAATTAACTCATTGTAGAAAAAATCATGGTAGTTAATGGACCCAAGACATCACTGTAGCAATTATGTTTGGAAGTGAGAACGTTGGGTACACTCAAATTGAAGGAGGGTAAAATACAATTCAAACCTGTAGAAGGATCAGCTAATGGTCATTCAACAACAACACATTCATAGTTTTAAGGCAAAACGTTATTCCACACATCAGCAGAACGTAGTACAAATTTAATGGAAAATGTGTCGAGTCGACAACAAACTCAAACAAATTAAATGCAAAACGTATCCATCCAATAGCAGGCCTCAATCAACCTTTAAGGGAAAATCGTATCCACTCAACATAAACGCAGTCAACCAGATACCAAAATACTACATTGTAAGGGGAAAATGTTGTCATTAAGGCAGTATCAGTAAGGAATAAAATCCATGTAACAGTAAAATTGTGGTCATAAAATCTATGGCAATAAATCATGGTAATACAATTGTGGTAATAGTAAAGAAATAGAATCCGTATAATAGTCAAAATCGTGGTAATAAAATTTGTGGTAATAAAATCGTGGTGATAAATCGTGGTAACAGGAAGGAATGAAATCCGTGTAACAGTCAAAATCGTGGTAATAAAATCTGTGGTAATAAAATCGTGGTGATAAATCGTGGTAACAGAAAGGAATGAAATACGTGTAATAGTCAAAATCGTGGTAATAAAATCGTGGTAATAAAATCGTGGTAACAGTAAAGAAATAAAATCCATGAAAGTAAAAATCTGGGTAATAAATCAGTGTAATAAAATATGTTGGGCTCTCATCGATGGAATTCCATCTAAAAGAAAAAGTCGATCTGTCAAATTCAAGCATGTGTAAAGGAAAATTGCAGTCAACACAGGATTACTTGGGATATGGTTACAGGTTGAGGATTATTTCTTTATCTAAATCAAATTTAGCGGTCCCGGAGTCCACAAAAACATAAATGGATTGGTCGCAGAAGTCCAAGAAGAGCACAACCATCAATATACAACGCAGAGTAAATTTACTCAACAAAGCATAAACGTAGTCAAGAATATGAAAACGCAGAGAACAATAATAGAGGTGCAAGGATCCCAAGGAAAATTCATTGAAATGACCGTAGATGTTTTATCATCCCAAGCATCGAGAAAATCCAAGGTTAGGCCCTTAAGGCGCAGATACAAAAGCAAGCGCAGAGATAAACCAACAAGGACACAATGAAATGCATACATAGAGGTATTTTTACTAGAATTCGCAAGACAAACAATCAGCCAAAGATAAACAACTGAGGTAGATGGCTGACAGGAAAATCCTTCGTTGATCATCCACGCATAAAAAAGAAGGGTGTTGAGATCCGAAGGTCTATTAATGTAGAAGCAATGATTGTAGATTAGGCTCCTGGCCGACTGCTCAACCACGGACTGATGAGATAGGGACGAAGGAAAAAATAAACTGCAATCATTGCTATAAAAAAAAACTCAGGATGGTCAAGACATGCAGGGATCGAAGGCCATGGGAAATCAATCGACATCAAGCTAAGTCTATGGGGAAAATTTCAGTCATCATATAGAGTGATAAGACAATCATTTTCTTTACCCAATTAAACATGTAGATCTAAACCCATAAATCATACTAACAATCTACCATGGAAAAATAAAGAAAGTGTACCATTTCCCAATTGCCCAATCCGAGTTGATGTCCCACGCGCTTCGTGCCACTCCCACTTTTTGACCGATGAGACTTCATCGGTACTCTTCTTCCCCCTTAGCCCCCAGATCCACAAAGGGGCCACACACACTATCCATAGAATCAACTAGCTCCCAGCTCACCTTGCAAGGCCGAGTTACCACTCCTCATCGAGCTGGGTATCCCAACTCCCACAAGAGAAGTGAGTCAAGTATAGATTTATGTAGCATAACGTTACAAAAAATAGAAGAGATCATCATCCTTCTCATCCCTCCATTATATAGAGTTTTGAAGTCCCTTACTTTCCCAAAATCTGATTCTATTTAATGTTTAATAAATTAATTCATAATAATCCTCCTCGTACAAGTGTCACCCATCCTATTCATTCCTCCAAAAACTAATTTCTTTAATTAATTAATTACCCCTATTTCCCTCACCCACCTAGAGTCACTCCTAGAATCGCTCCTAGGTGTCCCCAAGTTCCCTTACAGGTTTTAATGACTTTCCCCATTATTAATTTGCTAGTTCAATTTAAATTAGAAAGTTCTTAAATGGTAGATACCTTACTAAGTTGGACTAACTTCTTTTTCCTAGTGTTTCCCCTTTCTTTTATGATTCCCTCTTTTTCCTAGTTTCCTAATTATTTTAGATTTCCCCTTTTTCCCTTTTTAATTAAACTCAAAAAGGCATGTGCAGAAACTTACCCCTTTTTTTAATGAATTGAATTTTTAATAGCATAATAAAGTAAAAAAATCATTTCCCCTTTTTAAGTTTTATCCCAATTTTTTTTTATAAATCAGTTTAATTGCTTACCCACTTCTTGTCACAAGATTAATGAAGATTATATTTATTATTATTAAAAAAAAATTATATGTTTATTTATTATTATTATTATTTTTTTATAAAGGTAAAATTTTACCACCAACAAAATTTAGACCTAGATGTTATTTTCCTAGGTTGGGCAACATTTTTTTTAAAGGAACGATTTCAAATCTTCATTAACACTTTATTGTCCTAAAGCCATCTAGGTTTATCCAATTATTAACTAACCACATGGCATTCCCTTCAGGACACACTAGGTGCTCCAAGGGTGCCACTCGCCTCTTTATGTTTCTCTTACGCGATGTGCCCTTCAGGATGCACCATGTACATCAAAGGTTCAACTCTCCTCTTTCCATTTTTCTTGCATGACGTTCCCTTCAGGATGCACCACGTGCTCCAAGGGTGCCACTCACATCTTTCCATTTTTCTTGCACGATGTGCCCTTCAGGACGCAACACGTGCTCCAAGAGTGCCACTCGCCTCTTGACTAACTTGGTAGACATCAAAACCCCTGGACTTAATACTTAACCAAGTGATATTGTGGGAGACTAAGGGCCTCTAAGGAATAAGGCCCCTGCCTTATTGTGTGCCCCTTAGACTCATCGTGAGTGACTATCGTAGTCTACCCTCACGACATCGTGGGTCCTTTCAAACTAGGTAATCGTTAACCTACAGTTCGAGCCACGACATGAGTGCTAGTAGGTTGTGGTAGGGTTGTTGTCCACACCTCTCCCTCAACATATCTGGTAGTCTTTCTTGACCCCTATACTCCACATGTGAGTTTGGTCGGCAAGCTATTGTTAGCCTGCATCATCAATGAATCATGTCAGAAATATATCCAAATCATATCATCTAATAAGATGCATTAATATCACATATAAAACAATCGAACCCCATTAGTTCACTCCCCAACTCGATCCGGAGTCCAAGGGGTTCCATTGATTCCTCTGCATCCTCGAGGTCCAAAATCCTGCACAGTTAGTAAAAATGAGTCAATAACACCTACCTATGTTAATGCAGCAAAACAACATGACATCAACCCATAATGCCTCATAATCAAAATCAAATGTTTTAATAGAATAATAATCTCGATCACTTGCGAGAAAGTGTCCTCAAAGAATATGTTCTCTCAGTGTGCCAAAGGGGGATGTTACACACACCCCCTCTTGGTCTAAACTTATTCCCAAAGTTTCACAGTATAAGTGCCGAAATAATGTGTATCACAATATCATAACTCTATCTATCAAATAAAACTGGCAATTGATGGTGCATATCATATGCGTCCTCCCAAGTCACCGAGTGTGGACTATAGTTGTCCCACTGGACCTTGACTTGATCTATTGCTTGACACCGTAGCTGTCGAATGCGATGATCCAAGATGCGGATAGGCTAATCCATGAGTTCCCCCTCATCTGATACTTGCAAGGAACTCATGTCGATAACATGTGTAGGATCACTAATATAATGTCTCAAAACAGATATGTGAAAAACATTGTGCATACACCTCAAGGAATCAGGCAAGGCTAGTCGATAGGCCACGGGCCCCTTTCTCTTCACAATCTTGAAAGGTCCCACGAACCTAGGAGAGAGTTTATCTCCCTTTCCAAACTTGATCGAACTCTTATGTGGTTTAACCCATAATAATACTTGATCACCAACCTCATAACTACGGTAGACATAGTGCGCATCTGTGACATCCCCAAAAATAAAATATTTTTTGAAATTTAAATTTGCTGGAAATTTATTCCGTTTTTAGTAAATTCGAATTTGGAAAATTTTTGCCATTTATGGAAATTCTGAATTTCGAATTTGATATTTGTAATTTATTATTATGACTGTTGGGCAGAGATCTGATTTGACTCAACTAACTATTTGACTATGACACTTGTTTAAAAAAAGAATATTTATATTGATTGTAGGAGGACAAATGGAACAACCATGTTAAAATCAACTGACCATGACTCCATGAGTGGGGAACATGTTGGAACTACCTCTAGGTTGATTATTACAAGTGGAAAATTAGTTATTTGGCCATTGGCAGCCCCTGAAAATCAGGGATTTAGAAGTCTACAAAAATTCCCAAGGGAGGTTAAAGACCTAGGCAAACTGATAAATAACATATGTGAGGAGGCAGGACGGTGCCAAGTATGCTAGGAAAAGACTATGGAATTTCTTGCTGTTATGAACACTACTGTTGGAGTGGGAGGCAAGAGGAAACTACTGGAATTGCAAGACATTACTGAGGAGGAGCTTTATTTTCCAAGTTCGCCCTCATGGATTCATGGTGAGGATAGGGGTGAATCAAGCAAGTGATTTTGGCTGCCCTATTCTACGGTTGGGAGGAATGTGGTTGTTCCATTTGTTTTCCAGCAAGTTAGTTCAGATATGTCCTCTTAACCCTCCTCTGTTTAAAATTGTTAAATGGTTGGTGTAATGCATATGTTAATCATGAATTGAGTAATATTATGAACGAAAGGTCGAAATCGAATGTGATTAACTCTGTTGTATTTTATTACTGGGTAAATACTAAATTTCCATCAATCTACTAGTTGCGAGAATATGCCTGGTTAAGTCCTGAAAGAATAATTTCCTATGGGTTAGTTGATTGTTGTATTCGAGTAAAAGTGGTAGACGAATCCCCACAACTGAATGGTTCTTACCATAATGACTAATTAAGTGTGCATTGTAAATGGAAATTGAATAACAGAAATATATAGAGATATAGACGTATGTTTATATTTTCCTATAGGTTATGACCTATACAGAAATACAATAAGTAAATGAAATCACTTTTTCTTATACATATTAAACATTATATTATTTGGTTATGCAAATGATTGGGATGAATTTATGTATGAAAAGTAATAAAAAAAATTGCAAAATTTTCTATAGAAAGACCAACAGTACACAAAGTATAAATATTTCGATCGATTTGGTCTAATTATCTACATGCTAAAGCTCTGGAATAAATTGGAAATAACACCGTTTAACACAGAGTCAATTCTAGAATGTAATATGAAGGGTGCGAAGGCCCTAAATGAAAACGAAAAACATTCTGGAACCCCTATGTGTACATATGCTTGGGTAACATCCACGATGTTATAAAACAATAACATAAACCGCCTCTGTGTCTGTAATAGTTTGATAAGTAATGAAATAAACAACTGACTCTACTCAACTACAATGTGATGGTCTACTTTCAAGAAATTATATTGATATCGGAATACTTTTGACAGTCACAATTTAACCATTCTATATTTCTCTACTTTCATTATGTGACATGCAAAGAAAAGAGTCTTGAACCTTGAATTAATTAAACAAAAGAAAAACATTTGAGCCCATATTTAGAGTAGGTATGAAACTATGCAGCCGATGAAATTATAAATAGTTTATATGGTACATTATTATAATGATCGTTTCCTTGCTAAACAAGAATCAATCTTCAAACTGGGTACATTACAGTTTCATACCGAGGAAAAACTTTGACTTTTGCATCAGGGATGATTGAAACCCGAAGGGTTTGTGTTAAGGAACCCGAGCACCTTTTCCCATGAAAGGATGGCCGAAATTTCAAAGGATTGAAGACTTCTATCTTGCAAAGGAAACAAGCAGTCATTATTAGCATTTGTCTTGGGTCGGAAAGTAAATACAACTAAAATGTCGAGGAAAAATATTTATAGCGAACCAAAAAAAATTAAAGAAATAAATAAAATCAAATTTATACTTAACTTGGTCATGGCATAGGCCTCCCCTCACACCTAAACAACGGATTCCAACCTCGAACTTGATGGGGAAACGAATCCAGTACCGATCTGATGGGTACCTTGCAAAAACAGGTTGGAGGCCCCATCATTAGAACGCATTGTATACAGTCCTTAAAAATAAGGAAAAAGAAAAAATTACTCATCCAAAGTAAAACAAAGAAAGACTGATAGGGTTTGAACTAATCCAGAACTGCAGCATAAAATTTAATATGTACATCTGACCACACCCAAGAATCCAACCAAATAGTAATCATGCTTTTCTGAATGCTATAAGTGCCAGGGATTATATGTTCAGTTTATTATATCGCCAACGTATTTCTCTAAAATCGTTTCGGACATAGAGTTAACCTCTGAACAAAAGTATAGAAAAACCCTTTCATATATCTCTCAAACTAATGAGTGGTCTGTCATGATTTACCCTGTTCCTCAACCTTCAAAGACATGCCCTGGGCATAGTTCTATCCTAACCAGTTCCATTCAGATATTAACATGATGGTGGAAATTTATCAGGGGTCCGAAACTTAGATAATAGCAGTTTTAGAAAGGGTCAAATCGAAAGACAAAAGAAGGATACGAATAAACCTTCAATGAAGCACAACCCCATAACCTACTACATAGACTATGCCAGAATGAAGGACAATGAAGAGGTCCCGAAAGGGTTTGGAGTCTTTCATTACTGAAGGGAAGTTTCCCCAGCAGATTTCGCATCTGGGGTTGTAAGACAACTAACAAGTCACAAGAGTAAACTATCATGGGAGAATCATAACCAGAGCCACAATCAAAAGAAGGAAGGAACTCTTCCACCTTAAGTAAAGCTGAATTCTTCTTTTAAAATTTTTTTTAAGGTTATAGAGGGTTGCGATCTTACCAAAGTAAATGGGTAGGGATGCATGGTTTCTACCTGGTGAGTACCTCTGTGCATTCGAAGCTTCCCTAGTGAAGAAAATATAGAGGTGTCTGTAGGAATAGAAAACTAAAAGACTATGAGAATGTCGATGGAATAACTCATAAAACTAAAGCCCTCTTAATGAGAAGAGTAAAGGATGCCAGTACGATGGAGGGTTCTGCCGATGTGAAGAGGATTAGATGGTATATGCCTATTGGCCAAGGGGTCAAGTGAAACCATCATTTTTCACAATTCTCTCCAGAATTCATTAAAGACCGGACCAGATCTTTGACTCCTGCCTGTCGAGATTTTGACCTCAAATTAAAGGCGCACAAACTAAGGAGGGTCCCCTCCCGACTTAACCAACTAGAAAGGTGAACCACATCTGCGATGAGACCTGTTAGCATATTTTCTGAAGAGAACCATCGTGCAGTTAATTCGGTTAAGATAATGGGTTCAGATAATGTCGCACAGTTTTAACCTTTTCCTTTTAATAGTGACCCACGGATCGTTAACCAACCTGGGGCTTAATTTGGATGCATGGACCTTAAATGAATAATGCTAACACTTAGGATGAGCCTATAGCCTATGTGCTAGGGTATGTATCTCGATATACATTTGTGGTGGATTGTTTGAATCTTGCCCCTTTTAAATACTATTGAGACCCCCCTTGCGCATAAGTTTAAGAATTTTTTTGCGTAGGAAAGAATTTTGGGGTCATGAATCCTAAGTCCTCCATAGTCCAAGTATGACATGTATAAATGTTTGGAAAACTTTAGGACTTACAAAAATGTTAGAGTAATGGACGGTTATCTTAGCATGACCTGGACACCTATATGTTGGATGATTAAAATGTCAACATGGATAACCATAGTATAAGAAAATTATTAGAGTTTAATAATAGAGAAAAACGGTCATTTTATCCTAAGGACGAATCTATCAAGTTAATTAGGATTAATGTTCCAGAGAAGAAAATAAATATATATTTTTTTTTATGTCAAAAGGACGATAACCATGACGAAGAGGTCAGCAAAAGGGACTCCAAGAACTCTGGGCCGGAAATAGAAAAAGGAGATAGTTCGTCTGAAGGAACACCTTCAGCGGAAGACAAAACTAAACTAGACAGAAACAGAAAACAAATAGACCACCTTGAAGGAGAATTTAAAAATATTAAACCAACTACCTTTGATGGAGAATCTAGGACAGGAGAAGAAGCTAAGGCATGGTTGTTGGACGTCAAAAAATACTTCCAGATCTACAATTATTCCGGCAACATGAAGGTCAGAATGGCCATCTACAATCTGAAAGGGAAAGCTAGCATTTGGTGGCAAGACCTAAAATTGGCCAAGGGCCTAAAAGAGAAATAGTTGGAATGGTCTGACTTTAAGAAGTATTTTAAGAAACAATACCTTTTTGAAAACTATTATGAAAGAAAGAAGAAGTAATTTTACGAGTTACGACTCAGACATATGACGATGGAGGACCTTATAAATAAATTTCTGGAACTACTAAGGTTTGTACCATACATCCGGGAGGATAAGGTAAAAATCCAACGATTATTAAGCTACTTACCATAGTCCTACAGGGACAGAATTAAGTTTGACAACCCCAAATCCTTGAGTGAAGTATTCAGGAAAGAACGAATGTTCTATGACTAGTATAAATAACGAGTATAGTTTCCGAAAGCATGGAAGGATAAGAAGCAAGATCGAATGAACCAACGGAAGAAAGGATACCAGTGAGCTCCTTATCAGAATGTAGCAAAAGGTTTTTCAAGAAAGGATTTTCTCTCCAATCATGCAAATACACAAAGCAGTGGAAAACTGGTAAACTTGGGAACACAAAAGTTTGGGGACAACTTCTGCGATCCATTAAAGTGTTGGGAATGCGGAGAACCTCATCTAAGGAGGAACTGCCCACATTTAATATTAGGAAACATAACTGTTGTTCATAATCTGTAGTAGGCCTCGACAATGGGAGACATGGGCAGAATCCTGCATCAGATAAATGCAGCCATAGATGGTCGACAAGTTGACCACCAGTCCTCGGTGGTAGAAATCGAAGGTAAAATCAATAACACTCAAATTTTTGTTCTAATTGGCCCTGGAGCTATGTTAAGTTATATTACCCCTAATGTAGTAGAGTCAAATAAACTTAAGAAACTGAATCACGCAAAATATTGGCTTGTACAACTAGTAACCGGTACTAAAAGGAGAGTAGTTGACTTTATTTATGATTTTGAGTTCAGCCTAGATGGCCAAAATATAAGAAAAAATATGAATATTCTACCACTAGGATCTTACGATATGATTATCGGGATGGATTGGTTAGAACAACACAAAGCAGTACTAGATTGTTATACAAAGATACTTAGCTATAAAGACCATCTTGGCACTATTAGAACAACCCAAGGTATACCAAAACCGGTATCAGTTAGACAAGTTTCAACGATGCAACTCAAGAAATGTTTGAGGAAGGGATGTCAAGTTTATTCCATCCAAGTGACGAGTCTATTAGAAAAAGAAGATAAGCCAAAGTTAGAAGATTTTGTTATTCTACATGAATTCAGGGACATGTTTGTGGATGAGATACCATAATTACCTCCTAGAAGGGAAATAGACTTCTCCATAGACCTACTACTCGGTTCTGCCCCTATCTCCAAAGCACCTTACCAAATGAGTCTACCAGAACTCAAAGAATTAAAAATACAATTACAAGAATTGTTGGACAAAGAGTATATCAGATCGAATGTCTCACCATGGGGGGCACCAGTCCTCTTTGTGAAAAAGAAAGATGGTACTCTAATACTATGTATCAATTATCGATAGTTGAACAAAATGAATATTAAGAAAAAATACCCCTTACCAAGGATAAATGATTTGTTTGATCAAGTAGGTGGGGCCCAGATCTTTTCAAAGTTGGATTTACGATCCGGTTACCATCAAGTTAGGATAAAAGACGAGGACATAAGCAAAACATATTTTCAGACAAGATATGAACACTATGAGTTCATAGTCATACCTTTCAGACTCACTAATGCACCAGCCACATTTATGTGCCTGATGAACAATATTTTCAGTCCGTACTTAGACAAGTTCGTAGTAGTATTTATCGATGATATTCTGGTCTATTAAAAAAGGAAGGAAGAACATGATGAACACTTAAGGATAGTTTTGAAAATGTTGAGGAAACACAAATTGTACGCCAAATTTGACAAGTGTGACTTGTATAAGAAAGAAATACAATATCTAGGACATGTAATTTCAGCAGAAGGCATTGCCGTAGACCCAGAAAAGATAAAAGCCATTAGGGAATGGTTGGTACCTAAGGATGTAGCAGATATCCAGTCATTCATGGGAATCACCGGATATTACCGTAGATTCATAGAAGGTTTTTCCAATATAGCCTACTCTAACACGTGATTACAAAATAAAGGGACCAAGTTCAACTGGTCAGAGAAGTGTCAAGATAGTTTTAACAAACTGAAGGAATTATTGACAAATGCACCCATATTGAAGGTAGCAGACCCAGATAAAGACTTCACCGTATGTGTAGATGCAAGTAAAGAAGGACTAGGTGGTGTCCTAACTCAGGAAGGACATGTTATTTGTTATGAGTCCCGAAAAATAAAAGAGCACAAGCGAAATTATGTCACTCGTGATTTAGAATTGGCAGCGGGAATACACGCCTTAAAAATGTAGCGACACTACATAATGGGCAGAAAATTCTTACTACTGATATATAATAGCAGGGTGAAATATCTATTTAGCCAACTAGATCTTAACGCAAGACAAGTAAGATGGCTATCCTTCTTGCACAAATTCTTCTTGCACAAATTCAATTTCAAGGTCAGACATATCAAGGGTAAGGAAAATAAAGTAGCGGTCTTTTTAAGTAGAAGATTCCATGGGTTATTTGAGATAAATATCAGCAGGGAAGAAAGTGATATGGAACAAAGAATAAGGACGACAAGTATTAACGACGGAAATTACACTAAGATGATGGAAGAATTACAAAACAGTACCGCAAACTTATATAAACCAAATCTAAGTATCGACAAGAAGGGACTTTATAATAGGTTTGCCTAAAACTTAGAAACTGAATGATGTTATCATGGTTATAATCGATAAACTCAATAAGTCTGCACACTTTATTCATGTAAAGTCTACTTTTAAAGATATAAACATTGTTGAAATATCCATGAAATAAATTTTTAGACTGCATGGTATTCCTAAAATGGTGATTTCAGATAGAGACGTAAAATTCACATCTGCTTTTTGGAAGGAATTGTTTGCAGGGCTAAATACTAATTTGAAATTCAGTACGAGTTGTCATCCACAAATGGATGGAAAGACCGAAAGGAAAAACCAAATCATAGAGTATATTCTCTGCATGTATGTAAGAACAAAACCAAACAAGTGGGAAGACTACCTACACTCAGTAGAATTTTCATATAACAATGGGTACCAAACTTCGGCTAAGTTGAGCCCTTTCAAAATACTATACGACAGAAAGTGTATGACTCCAATTATCTAGGATAACCCCACTAACAAACTCATGGTTGGACCAGAGATGCTCTAAGAAATGAAGAACATGGTAAGGAAGGTACAACAAAACTTGAAAGAAGCATAGGACAGACAAAAGAGCTATGCAGATCAGAAAAGAGGACACCTTGAATTTCAAGTGGGAGACCATGTTTATTTGAAGATCAAAGCCCAAAACATCTCGTTGAAGTTAGGGAACTATGCCAAGCTGGCACCCAGGTTTTGTGGGCCCTTCGAGATACTAGCTCAAATTGGACCCATAGCATATCAACTTGCACTTTTATCTAATCTAATAATTCATAATGTATTTCATGTTTCTTTGTTGAAAAAGTATATTCATGACCCTACTCATATGATTGATTGGAACTTGGTGCAGGTGGAACCCGAAGGCAAGTTCTAGGTGGAACCCTTGTGCATTCTAGACCGGAGAGAAATAACACTTCGGAACAGAGCCATCTCTCAAGTAAAGGTGCAATGGAAGCACTTTAGTCCTGAGGAGGCCACTTGGGAATTGGAGGGAGATTTTCATTAACAGAGTCCTGCACCTTGAATTAATTAATTAATTGAAGGTTCAGGACTCATAAACCTAAAGTGCTCTTAATGCACAGAGTAAAGGAGGCCAATGCGATGGAGGGTTCTGCCCATGTGAAGAGGATTAGATGGCATATGCCTATCGGCCAAGGGGTCAAGTGAAACCATCAGTTTCCGCAATTCACTCTAGAATTCATTAAAGATCGGACCAGAGCTTTAACTCCCGCCTGTCGAGATTTTGGCCTCACATTAAAGGAACATGAAAATAAGGAGGGTCCCCTCCCGACTTAACCAACTAGAAAGGTGAACCACATCTGCGATGAAACCTGTTAGCATCTTATCGGAAGAGAACCATCGTGCATTTAATTCGGTTAAGCTAATGGGTTCAGATAATGTCTCACAGTTTTAACCTTTTCTGTTTAATAGCGACCCATAGATCATTAACCAACCTGTGGCTTAATTCGAATGCATGGACCTTAAAAGAATAATGCTAACACTTAGGATAAGCCTATAGCCTATGTGCTAGGGTATGTATCTCGATATACATTTGTAGTGGATCGTTTGAACCTTGCCCCTTTTAAATACTATTGAGACCCCCTTGCGCATAAGTTTAAGAATTAGTTTGTGTAGGAAAGAATTTTGGGGTCATGAATCCTAAGTCCTTCATAGTCCAAGTATGACATGTATAAATGTTTGGAAAACTTTAGAACATGCAGAAATGTTAGTGTAACGACCTCCTCGCTACGACGACCCAACTCTGGTAACTAGTGATTTTTTTTTGTGTGTGTGTGTTTAAAAGTGTGTGTGCGCGTGTACAAGGGAATCAACACATTCGACTCTACATCACTTAATTAAGCACACTTCATCAATTGAATGGCGCAAGAGATAAACTTTAACGTAATCAACGTCAACAAGTGAAGGGTGCGAGAAAAATCTCATCTTATTCATGACGTAAGGGAGTTAATCTACTTAGCTACTCGTACATCAGCATTATAATCAAGGCGCAAGTAATATGACCACACTAATTCCAAGGCTGTAACATCCCGCTCTGGCGCACTGAGAACACTTATTATTTGAGGAGACTTTCTCGCAAGTGATCTGGACCCTTTTTGACGTTAGACCTTTATATTTGATTATGATGTGATTGACAGATGACATGATGTGTTACTATTTGATGTAGACAGGTGCTATTGACTCAGTTTTATTGAGTGTGCAGGGTTTTTGACCTTGAGGATGCAGAGGCATCGGTAGAACCCCCTTAGACTCCGGACTGAGTCAGGGAGTGTGCTTTTGGGTTGATATGTTTATTATGATTCTTCATTTGATTTGATGATTTGATGTTGACATTTATGACATGATTATTGGTGATGCAGGCTGACGATATCTTGTCGACCAGACTCACATATGGAGTAAAGGGGCCACACACGATTTGCAGAGAGGTTGAGGGAGAGGGGTGGACAGCAACCCTGCCACCGCCTGCTAGCACTCCCGCCGTGGCTCGAACTGTAGGTTAACGATTACCTAGTTCGAGAGGATCCACGATGCCATGAGGGCAGACTGCGACAGTCGCTCACGATGATTCTAAGGGGCACGTAATAAGGTGGGGGCCTTATTCCTTAGAGCCCTTAGTCTCCTACTAGTTCACCTGGCAGAGTGTTGACTCCAGGGGTTATAGAGGTCTACAAATCAGTTCAGTTGGCGAGTGGCACCCTTGGAGCACGTGGTGCATCCTGAAGGGCACGTCGCACAAAAGAAACTCAGTTGGCGAGTGGCACCATTGGAGCACGTGGTGCATCCTGAAGGGCACGTCGCCAAAAGAAATTCCAGAGGCGAGTGGCACCCTTGGCGCACGTGGTGCGACCTGAAGGGCACGTTGCGAAAAAGGTGGTTGAAGGAGTCAGCCTAATTAGCCCTAAGTCATCAAAACCTGAATAAAACCTTAAGCATTACCCTTAACCAATCGTCGCCTAGCTCAGAATCTAAACCCTAAGCCTAAGACCTTCTAGAAACTGGGGGGGGATTTTAGTGTGGCCGTAACAAATGTAAATTCAAAAAAAAAGGAAAACACAAACTCAGACCATCACCCTCTCTTTATCCTTGTCTACTTAATAAAACTATCCTCCATCGCCTAGATCTTCCAGTATCCATCTCCCTTATACTTGTCTAGTTCACTTTACTATATCGTCGTCCCTCCTCGTAAATCCTCTTTATTCGTTTTTGTAAAACATTCACTTTTCCCCTATAATGGTTTTCCATCGCCTTAATCTCTCATTAATCCTAAATACATAGATATATTAATGGTAATTTAAATGATGAATGCATGCTTATTAATAGAAAAATGAAAATATATATATATGTATATTTATTTATAAACAAATTATAAACAAATAAAGTTAAGCATGTGAAAAGAAAAGGAATTTAAAAATGAGCGCACATACCCTTGAATTTTTGAAAAAGAAAAATAAAAATGAAATTTATAAACAAAATAAACTAAAAAGAAAAAAAAGAAAGAAAGTCAAAGGGAAAAAGGGGGGGGGAACCTAAGAAAAACAAGAATTAGGGTTTGAGTCTGAATAAAGGAAAGGAGGAGGGGGAAAGAAAAGGACTTTTTGCTGAGATTGGGATTGTTATGCTGGAGAACAGAGACTGACTGATTGCTGGTAGGAGTTGGGAATCCTCAGCAGACTTGAGTGGTAGCCAGGGATGATTTTAAGGATGGAAATTTATTTTAAAATGTAGAAACCATGGCGAATCTTACTAATACTTCATATGTCAACTATAAATGTTTGGCGATATTTTTGTAAAAATATTCAAATTTCTAAGTATTTTATATAGTTTTTATAAATGTTTGGCGATTTTTAAGGTAAAATAATTTTATCCTATAGAATTTGGGCGAATCATTTTGAAAATAGTGAATCTCATTTTTGGAAAAACCATGGAAAATTAGCCCATGAGAGAAATTTAGCCCCTAAAATCATCCATGGTGGTAGCTCAGCCTTGGAGGCGAGCTGCGGAGCTAGTTACTCTCTGATTGTGTGTGGCCCCTTTGTGGCTCGGGGGGCTGAGGGGGAAGAAGAGTACCCCTAGTGTTTGGCTGGGAGGTACCGGTGAGCTCATTGAGGTCGGCAAGCAGGAGCTGGAGCGGCGGGAGCACAAGAAACATTGTTGCAAGCGTTACAGACACAGGTACGCAGCCGCGCGTGTTTATAGATGTAGTGTTAATGTCTAATGTGAAAATTGTAGTTTCAGTGGTTATGATGTGAAAAGTGTTTAAGATCTATGGTTTTAATGGTTATTGGTGTAATTCTTGTTAATTATTGCGCTGGACGGAGTAAAATTTTGTTTATGGGTGGGACTCTGAAATTTTTTATTTATTTATTTAGGGTTTTGGAATTTTCTGGACTGGGGCGTTTTTGCTTTTCGGTGGGCATTTTGCACTTTCTGTGGGTGTTTAAAACCTACTGAGTATTGTTGAATTTTGGTATCCTGTACATTACCAGGGGCATACTGTTTATTGTCACTGACCTTGCATTTCATAGAAATTTACTGGCTTTCGTTTATAAATTTTCAGTCCGTCATTTAAGAATTAATATCAGTGGTTCTGAGTATTGTTTCCCTTCACTATGATCACGGGAAGGGTATTCTTTAAGCCATTTCCAACTCCAGTTCCAGTAAATATCTCCATGTCCATTCTAATAGTTCTTGAGCAGCTTTGCTGTCTGAAATAAGAACAGTAAGTGTCCTTACTCAGGGTCTGTGATGAAATCTTTTCATTTGTACGGTGTGCGTTGCATTGTTTTGATGTGTGGTGGCGTGGGAATTTAGTTACAGTGGGCATTTTTACTCAGGGTGCGTGGTTTATTCCTGTGTAGGTGTCTATCGCAGTGGGCGATCATGCAGTGCGCGTGTTTATTTACCCATTACCGCACCCACTGGTCATCCCGTCTCAGAATTTAGATGAGCCCCCTTTCCTGAGTCAACCCGCATTTGCTGTGTAAATTTCTTCCTCGGGCGAGCTCAACCTAGACTTCTGTTGTGTACTTGATCACTGCGTTTGGGTCAAGGGGTTTTCTCTGCGTTCCCTACCTCTCGGCGTTTCATTTTTTTTTACCCCTGCGTTGTTGTGGTGACTGAATGAGTTGGGGTTGGATTCTTGGCGGATTGGGGGGGGAGGTTGTTGCCCGCGCGAAAACGCCCACGCGGGAGAGCATGGCTATAAATTCAATGCGGTTACATTGCGGGGATTACACTGCATAAAAACGCCCATTCACTTTCCTTGTGGTTACATGCTGGTGCGATTCTTGGTAATACCCATGCGGTCACGATCCCTTAATCTCTGCATTGTGGGGGTTGACATTTTTTGGACACCCACGCGAGCGAGACCCTTTTTCCTTCACCAAATGCCATCGACCTACGTAGCTTCGCCCCTTCCTGGCCTGGACGTGCTGAGCCTAGAATTTGACGTCCTACAGGACATATTTTCATTTTGAGAACGTTTTTGACAGTTGGATTTAATGCAAAACGTATAAACTGAAGTTCAGGTTAAATTAGAAATGTAATTTTGACGTCTGTGTATTTAGGTGAACTGTCAAAAATTTTAGAAGACATATTAATATGACATACAGGAAGCAGCGGATTGAAGGAAAATTCTCTAGAAGTTTGCAATATCTTCTAATACGAAGCATTAGTTGAAAGTATTCCATAGGCAGGAGAAGAGTTGTTAAAGTTTCTATTTACAATGAAAATTTATGTTTACAGTAGAGATTTTATGAGTTTTTCCAACTTCTTGTTTCAAGTTCTCAGGGAGTGGATCGCCTGGTAAGTTTTTATCCAATGGAAGTGCCTTAATCTAATAAAAAGGTTGTCATATGAAATGAAGTGAGGTCAAAATGTTTAACTGCAGTTCATCGTATAAAATGAATTGCTGTCAAAATGTCTAACTGTGAAATGAAGGCTAATGTGAAAGTGAAATTCCAGCTCCGTCGGAGGGAGACAGGTTGTTACGGTCGCACTGTGATCCTGCAGTGCGCCCAGTTTATTTTTGCTACGCGTTCTCCTGGTGGACAGCGCTCGTGTAACCTCCGGACCTCACCCACCTGTACCCTTCCTCCTTACCCATTTCCAACATCTCTGCAGTCATAGCAGTGGTGGTTACGAGGCGAGTTTCCTGTCATTAACGGCCAGCGATTAATTGATCTTGTCCTCTAGTTAACGGTGGGAATTTCAACGAATCGATTTCTTCATGATTGATTGTGTATCCAGGGCGCAGGGATTTCCTGGAGATAGTGCTCATTCGATTACCATGGACATTGTTGTTCGTTCATTTAAAGCAGAAACTGTAATACCTTATTAATTTCGACACCTGTGCCGCTGCAGCTCGATCACCCAAAACCTTGTTAACATGCCTGCCGTTATTAAAGAAAGGATTTATTCGTTATTCTTTAAGGAGGGAAATCGATGAAGTAAAACCCTTAAGGAAGGAGATTGTCATGTCTTGGAACATAGATGTAGTTTATAAATGGTAATGTCCTTGAAGTATTTTTTTGACTTGCCACCTAATACATTAGTAAATCAAGAGAGTTTTATATCTCTCAACGCATTGAGATGATTAACGTTAAATTAGTAATTATCAATCCTTATTGGATTGCTTAACTTGAACCCTGGCCTACCTTTCCATTACGTAGTATTAACTCTTAATATTCTCCTCCAGATCACAAGATCTCACTGTTCCAACCTTAGGTCTTGGAGATCCACACGAGTGCATGTCACTAGAGTAGCCGTAACATAAATCAACATTGTAATTTTAATATATGTTTTCTTTTTATATGTAAACCAATTAAGTAATTAAAAGTGAATCTGAAGTATTTTTATTTATAAAAATATGTGATAAT
>ML781272.1:602698-627634 GCA_009831015.1 Picea engelmannii
GGGATTTTTATCCTTCTTATCCTACCATCTCCACTACTGTACTTTCCATCAATGACAAGTCTATGCTGCCTGTAAAACATGCCAACAATCCTTTGTACATTCTTCCTGCACCCATGCCATCTTCATTGCTGTACTTTCCATCAGTGACAAGCATATGCTACCTGTTAAACATTTCCAACATGAGCTACCACTCTAATACAGTCGAGAAAATCCTAACTCCTCACAAGCAATCCGTCCAGTCTTCCATTTCGGCAGCATAACACTACCTAATAGTTGATCCCCTTTTTCCCCCATGCCCCTTTCTTTTTATCGAGTTTTGACCTAAATCACATTTATTTTAAGTTTTAATGAAAAAGCCTCTAAAAATTCTCTGTCTTACAAGTGTCACTCATCCCCACGTTTCTGCAAAATTATTTCCCCCCCCTTTTTGTTAAAAAAAAAAGAAAAAAACCCAAAAAGGTAAATGCGCTAAGCATCTTTTCATTTTACTTTTAAATTCATATTTTCTTTTTATACTCCCGCTCGTTAAATAATTTTATTACTACTGGTTCAATTTGAGTTTATGTATGAGTTTTAAGGTATATAGTTTAGTCCCTTAAGCATTCAATTTATTCACTGATGGTTATGCGTTGTGTCAATCAAAACTATGGCTTTTGGTATTCGTTTATTTATGAATTAGTTTAATTTTTGAAAAACTATTGCGTTCATAAGGGAGTTATGCTTTCAATATGTTAATGAACGCTCATTGAAGGTTGTGTTTAAAGAAGGAGAGGCCTTCAATGAAATTTATTGTCTCAGTTAACTAAAACTGTACTTATGTATATTTTTATTTTTAAGAAAGTTATGTTTCAATTTGAATGAAGGTTATGAATTCATTAAAAGTTAAATGGTTGAAAAAGATTATGAAATCTAGTATCTGTTGATATATTGGTTGTAGTTGGATGAAGTTAACGTTAATTAATCCAAGAACTAGAGCTCAAGTACGTTCTAAAATTGTATTCTCCTTGCACTGCATTAAGGTGCGAACTCTAGTCTAAAATCTCATAATGATGTTTTGCTTAATTATTTTAATGGTTATTAGGGTTAATTGCTATTACTAATGATATTTGGGTATAGGATTAGGTCAAGATTCATAGGAGCTATTTCATTTAGAATTAGGGTTAGGCATTTTTTAGAGTTAGAGTTAGGGCCTTTTTCCTTAAGGTTAAACGAAATTTTTATCTTAGAGAAGTTTTTTTTTTTGACTTAGGTTTAGATTTTTAAATGGACGATGATTTGTTTAAGGGTGTCGTTTTAAGAATTTATTAAGGTGTTATTGTATTAGGGATATTTAGGTTTGTTTCCTTCATCCACATCAATGCGACGTTACCTTCAGGACGCACCATGTGCTCCAAGGGTGCCACTCGCCTCGTTCATTTCCTTTGCGCGACGTGCCCTTCAGGATGCACCACGTGCTCCAAGGGTGCCACTCGCTTCTTGTGTTTCTTTTGTATGACATGCCCTTCAAGATGCAACACGTGCTCCAAGGGTGCCACTTTCCAACTAGACTAATTGTTAGACATCTATAACCCCTGGAGTCAACACTCCGCTAGGTGAACTTGTGGGAGACTAAGGGTTCTAAGGAATAAGGCCCCCGCCTTATTGCGCGCCCCTTAGAATCATCGTGAGCACTGTCCCAGTCTTCCCTCATGACATCATGGATCCTCTTGAACTAGGTAATCGTTAACCTATAGTTCAAGCCAAGGCGGGAGTGTTAGTAGGTGGTGGCAGGGCTGTTGTGCACCCCTCTCCCTCAACCTCTCTGGAAATCATGTGTGTCCCCTTTACTCCATATGTGAGTCTGGTCGGCAAGCTATCGTCAACCTGCATCATCGACAATCGTGTCAGAACATGTCAACGTCAAATCATCAAATCAATGAAATATCACAGTAAGTAAATCAACCCAAATAGCACACTCCCTGACTCAATCCGAAGTCCAAGGTGTTCCACCGATGCCTCTGCATCCTCAAGGTCAAAAACCCTGCACACTCAATAAAACTGAGTCAATAGCACCTGTCTACATCAAATAGTAAAACATCATGTCGTCTGTCAATCGCATCATAATCAAGTATAAATGGTTTAACATCATAAAAGTCCAGATCACTTGCAAGCAAGTGTCCTCCAAGAATATTTTTCTCAGTGCGCCAGAGCGGGATGTCACATACACCCCCTTTTGGTCTAAACTTCTTCCTGAAGTTTCTCAGTATAAATGCCGAAATAAAACCACCACAGTATCATAAGTACCACAATATCATAAGTCTATATATCAAACAAAAATGGAAATTTCTGGCGCATATCATATGCGTCCTCCCAGGTTGTCGAGTGCAGACTATAACTGTCCCACTGGAGCTTGACCTGATCTATCGTTCGACGTCGTAAATGTCAAACGCGATGATCTAAGATGCGTACTGTCTCAGCCATGAGCGCTCCCTCGTCTGATACCTGCAAGGAACTTAGGTCAATCATGTGTGTAGGATCACTAATATAATGTCTCAAAATAGATACATGAAAAACATCGTGCATACACCTCAAAGAATCAGGCAAGGCTAGTCGATATGCCACGGGCCCCTTTCTCTCCACAATATCGAAAGGTCCCACGAACCTAGGAGAGAGTTTAGCTCCCTTTCCAAACTTGATCGAACTCTTATGCGGTTTAACCCGCAAGAAGACTCGATCACTGACCTCGTAGCTACGGTCATCTCGGTGCGCATCGGCATAACTCTTCTGTCGATCCTGCACTTCTTTAATCCTTTGTCTTATGGTTTTAATTTTCTCTTCCATTTCTTGGATCGCTTCTGGTCCCACCATGACCCTATCCTCAAGCCGATCCCAACTCAAAGGCGTCTGACAAAGTCGCCCATAAAGAAACTCAAAAGGTGCCATCTTAATGGTGCTCTGGTAGCTGTTGTTGTAAGCAAACTCTACTAGAGGAAAGAACTCCTCACAACGCTTTTGTTGGTTCATCACGTACATGCGCAACATGTCTTCCAAGGTTTGGTTCATTTGTTCTGTCTGTCCGTCAGTCTCTGGGTGATACGCAGTACTAAAATTAAGCTGGGTTCCCAAGGCCTCTTGAAAACTCGTCCAGTAAACACCGATCCTCGATCGGATATAATCTTCTTAGGCATGCCATGCAGCCTCACAATATCACTGATGGAAACTCTCGCTATGTCAGGTGCCTGATACGTCGTACGCACCGGAATAAAGTGAGCACTCTTCGTCAGAGTGTATACTACTACAAAAATCGAGTCGTGTTTCCTGGCCGTCAGTGGAAATCCAACAATAAATCCATCGAAATAACTTCCCATTTTGATTCTGGAATGGCATGTGGTTGAAGTAAACCTGTCGGGTGTCTATGCTCAACCTTTACCTGTGACACTCTAGACATCAAGCCGCAAAGTTGACTATGTCGACCTTCATTCCCTTCCAGAAGAATAAGGGTTTAAGGTCTGCCCTCATCTTCCTGACTCACGGGTGAGCCATGTAAACTGATCTATGAGCCTCGCTCAGGATCAACATCCTCAACTCGTCGTTTGGCGGTACGTAAATCTGACCTCTAAACCTCATTAAAGCATCGCTATCAAATGAATATCCGTCATATCGTGGTACCATCATTGTGTTTTCTCCGATAAAATCCTCGACTTCTTTGTACCAGTCATCATCACGCTGTAAAGTGAGGATCTTCTTACGTAGATTCGTCTGAAGAGGCAACAACGAAAAGATGCGTGGTCTCCGACTCAAAGCATCATCCACTCAGTTCATTGTTCCCTTTATGTAAGTAATCTCGAAGTCATACTTTCTAAGCAATTCCGACCAACGCCATTGTTGCGCGTTCAGGTCACTTTGCGTAAAAATGTGTTGTAGTCCACAATGATCAGTCTTTAATTCAAATTTTCGTCCAACCAGGTAGTGTCTCCAAACCTTCAAGGCATATACGATGGCTAATAACTCCAAATTGTGCATCGCGTAGTTCTCCTCATGCCTTATCAGCTTCCTCAAAATGTAAGGAATCACTCGTCCGTCTTGCATCAAGACTCCGCCTAAACCTTCCTTGGAGGCATCAGTGCATACCAAGAAGTTCGCGTCCATGTCAGGGACCTTTAGTATCAGCGTTGTCGTTAACAACTCCTTAAGCCTTCGAAATGATTCCGCGCATTTCTCGGTCCCAACAAACTTCTTGTTTTTCTTCTGCAATTCCATGATCGGATTTGCTATCTTTGAAAATCCCTCGACAAACCGTCGATAGTATCCTGCTAAACCCATAAAACTACACACTTTTGTGACATTCGTCGGCGCAGGCCATTCCATAATAGCCTCAACCTTGGATGGATCCATGGCGATACCTTCGCCGGAGATGACATGCCCTAAGCAGTGAATCGTCGATTGATAAAAAGAGCATTTGGACAACTTCCCATACAATTTGTGCTCTCGCAGACACTGTAGTACCAAGCGCAAGTGCTCTTCATGCTCCTCCGTTATCCGAGAGTAGATCAAAATATCGTCAATGAATACTTGGATGAACTTGTCCAAGTACTTGTGGAACACCCCGTTCATCAAACTCATGAATACCCCTGGGGCGTTTGTCAATCCAAATGGTAAAATAGTAAACTCGTAATGTCCAAATCTCGTCTTAAAGGCGGTCTTAGGGACGTCATCCTCCTTGATCCGTAACTGGTGATACCTTGATCACAAATTGATCTTGGAGAACACTGTTGCACCCATAATTTGATCGAACGGATCATCAATTCTAGGTAAGGGATACTGATTCTTGATCGTAGCCTTGTTCAGGTGACAATAATCAATGCAAAGCCTCCATGATCCATCCTTCTTTCATATGAACATAACTGGTGCACCCCACGGTGACACGCTAGGGCGTATCAGTCCCAGGTCCAACAACTCCTTTAGTTGCATTTTCAACTCTTGCAACTCCGGGGTCGACATCCAATAAGGCGTTCTTGCTATCGGTTTGGTCCCCGGTTTCAAGTCTATAGTAAACTCCAATTCTCTCTCCGGCAGCATCCCAAGTAACTCCTCTGGAAATACGTTCACAAACTCCTTCACCACCGGAAGGTGTTCTAGACCTTTCACTACTCCCTTCTCGTTTAGCGCGAGGATCACCTAAAGTTTGCACCCCTTGCGCATACTCTTCCGTAACTGTAAGGAAGAGACGAACCGCAGGGAAACTCCCTGGTTCCATACTACAATCACACGTCTCTGTCCTTCTTCATCAACCAAACTCAACCATTTCATCTTACATTTGAGTATCGCCTCATGCGTTCCAACCAATCCATACTGATCACGATGTCATAAGATCCTAAGATCGTGACGTACAAGTTGACCCTCGTGAAAAACTGTCCCAGGTTAAGGGCACAACCCATAACCTTTCCTCAAACCTTTTGTTTGGCTCCCGAAGCCATCTCCACGAAGCTAAACTCATCTTGTTCGACTGCCTTTACCTTAATCCTTTTTATCGTTGCACCAGAAATGAAACTCTCAGTAGCTCCTCGGTCTATCAAAATACTAAGGGTCTGGTCAGCGACAGTACCAGTTGTCTCGAGCACCGTCTACTGGTGCTATGCCTGGCAGTTATTCACCGCTGTATGAATCCGATGGGCCTTGCCCATATCTCCCATGGTAGCGGGTCCGGCTGATCCGGACGCTCTTGCCCTCTCCACAGGATAGTCGCGCTGGTAGTGTGGCTCCCCACACGTCCAACAACCCTTCTTCAGACTAGTAGTCCTGGTGCCCGAAGTAGAAGAGGACGGCCAACCGACCTGGAAACCAGGTCTGTTCTGCTGAACAAGCCTAAACTGCTACTGCTGCAGGCGACGCTGTTGCTGGTGCTGTGGTCCTCGATAAGGTGTCTGCTGCTGAGGCGGTGGTCATCGGGGTGTAGCATTAGTGGGTCCCCTCTGGAAGCCATGATATCCCAACGTATGTCTCGCTGGTGTCTGATGCTGCGGTGTACCATATGAACCCTGCCCGACTGGTCTCGCTGGAGTCCTGGTCTGACCCCCACTGATAAGCTCCTCCTCTGCTATGAGGGCCTTTTGGATAGCGTCGTGCAAGGTTTGAGGCATCAAGATCCTAACCTTTGCACGCAGGCTGTTGTTAAGGAAAAACACGAACCTGTTGACTTTGAGCTTCTCAGTGTTAAGGTGCAGAGCATACCAGAGCAACTGCATAAAACGTGCCTCGTACTCGGGCACCGTACAACCTCCCTATCGTAACGCATTGAACTCATTGAGTTGACGCTCAATGAATTCCTCTGAAAGGTACCTCTCTCGGAACCGTTCCTCAAACAGTTCCCATGACACGTCTTCAATGGCCATGTTCAGCTACGGAAGGAGCGTCTTCCACCATAAAAGAGTGCTCCCCTTCAGTTGAAAGACCGCCATGCGAACCTTCATGTTGGAGGTATAATCGCGAAGTGCGAAGAACATCGACATATTCTCCAACGATGCCTCGACGGCTGCGTCGTCCGGGGCATCGAAGAAATTGAGAAATTTAACCTTCTCGAGTTCACGGTGAATGCTACCTGTAATGGTCGGCGTGCACGGCGGAACCTCAGCGGGTGCCGACGCGTGCGGTGGAACCTCAGCGGGTGTCGGTGCCCTGGCCTCGTCTCTGTCCAAACAACTGATCAGAGCCTCGAACATGCACTGAAAGGATCTCATCATCACAACTACATCGCCAACTGATATCTTCTCCTGTCCAAGAACCTACTCGCCTCCCTGGGGGTTAGACCCCTCAGGCGTGGATGCTACTAGAGGCGTCGCGCCTCCTCCCTTAGCACCCCGTCGTCTGCCTCCGAGACATCGCACTAGCCATGGTTACCTGGGCGCATACGATCCATTCGATTAGCAACCATATAATCAAATCAGGTCAACGAAAGCCGTAGAGAATCCCAAGTCATGGGTTGAACCGGCTCTGATACCATATGTAACGACCTCCTCGTTACGACGATCCAACTCTGGTAACTAGTGCAATTTTTTCTTTTTTGTGTGTGTTTAAAAGTGTGTGTGCGCGTGTACAAGGGAATCAACACATTCGAATCTACATCACTTAATTAAGCACACATCATCAATTGAATGGCGCAAGAGCTAAACTTTAACATAATCAACGTCAACAAGTGAAGGGTGCGAAGAAAATCTCATCTTATTCATGACGTAAGGGAGTTAATCTACTTAGCTAGTCGTACATCAGCATTATAATCAAGGAGCAAGTAATATAACCACACTAATTCCAAGGCGTAAGAGAATAATTAGGTTTATTCCAAGGCACAATAGGAAACAAAGTCGAGGCCCATCATACCATCGCCTGAATAGCATTATTAATGATATGCAAGTAATCTAAGAACTTAATTGATCACCCACCTTGGTTTAAACATCCCTTAATTTGAGGCGCATGAGTAACATCAATTAATTTATTGCGAAAAGATATCTAAGGTCTAATAACCATTCACCACCATAAAGTCTAACACCACCAGTGATAAATCACCACTACAATTTAAGTTAAACAATAATCCCCAAAATCCAACAATGCCCAATCATATTAACTAAACCAACTGATATTAAAATGAAAGTATTAAATTGATGCTCAACTTATATTAAAACATTCATCAGATTATAATAGATCGATATCCAAGTAAAGAAGAAAATACTTTTGAATACAACCATAACCTAGTTATGTTGCCACGATACCCAATATTTATTTAAACCCAACCGACTGATATTTAGAAAAATCCATATAACACACATAACAAATCCATAAACATCACTACATATAACATATATAACAAATCCATTTATGGGGAAATTCAATTTACTACATATACCACCATATAACAAATCCATAAACATTACTCTACATATAATATATATAACATATCTATTTATGGGGAAATTAAATTTTAAATAGCAAACTACATAACATATATAACAAATTTATTTATAGATTCAGAAATATAATTTAAACAACAAAGATGTTCAGATTTATAACAAATAACAAATCCATTAAGAAATGCAATAATGCAATTTAAAATAGCAAACTACAAGAAACGCAATAATAGCAATTTTTCCAAATATACAAGAAAAATTTTAACAACGGGACAACTGGCGGCGGTGGGTGCATGTCAGGCATCATTATTCGTTTGGCACTCCCCAAAGGGCATCTGTCAGAGCTAGGGGTCAACCCATAAAATTTCCGCCATACAGCATGCCCTTTAAAACCTAAAATCCCAATGACAGTAACCCTTTAAAACCTAAAGACCAACGGATTGACTTAATAATTGCTATGCAAGTGCAGAAAAATAGAAAGAGTATTCTATGCTTGTGAGACTCCAAAGCTTGAAATTTTTTAGACACAAGAGAAGGCAGGGTGAACAAAGGAGAGATTAGGGGGCTATTCAGCTAACCCTGTGGAAGGAGCGAGGCAGAATGTGTATCGTCTTAACATCCATAAGGAACACACAACTCACAGAAGCCACTTCTCTACATACATGTCAAAGAAAACAAACAGGCATTATAGCTGTGCTCGGCCAACTATTATTGAATAACTCTGCATGACACATTCAACAAAACCGCAGTTCTATAGATATCCACAACTGTAGAAACCACCCACGACATTCTCAACTTCCACTTCTGACTCCAAATAGCATAATAGTTTCTTTAATTAAATCTATAAAAAATCCTCAGGAAAGCCCTCTCTTCATTTTTTCAACACACTCTTCCAGAAGTGCAGGCATCAGAATAAATGAATGATAGTAAAGGCTTCAGTTTCCTGCGTTAAACACAGGAGGACAACACAACGCTTAAAATAAGCTAGAAGCCAATCCTTGGATCAGAAAAACCCCGAATCCAAATGAAGTGGCAAGGCTTTCCTTCTTCTTCTCTTTCAGAGACCGATTATGCTAATCCCTTCCTTTCCCCACTCGTTCTCGCATTTGCATTCAACAACACCGTCTCATTGTCGCATTTGCATTCAACAACACAGTCTTGCTCTCGCATTCACGTTCAACAACACAGTCTCCTTATTACCCAGGGTTCAATAGACTCATACAAAGAAAGGTAGGTCGAAGTCATCAAGTCATCCAGTAGTCAATAACTAAGGGGTATCGGTACACAAAAAAACCAATTTGCAGCCCACACACCAACCAGGGTGGTTCGGCAAGGGTAAATCGTAATGGTAAAAATAGAAATGAAAATCAATCAACTAAAGACCTGATCACCAGGCACTCGAGCTATGGTTGTGGTCTAAATGTGGCAATTACCAGAGCATTTTATCCAGGGATGGATCGACTTCCATATATAAAAAAAATCAACGCAAGCCACATGCCGACAAGGGGTATACCAAAGAAAGAAAAACAATATTAAAACATCTTTGTTAGCGCATAACTAATCATCAAATGGGCATTCAGACATTCATACATTTCAGATACTCAAATGGGCATTCAGATAATATTAAGTAATCTATGTTAGTGCAGAACTAATCATCAATACTGTATACAGAAACATGGGTATTGCCAAGGCTTTATCGATAAGCCCTTTCGTAGCTTATCAGTTGTATTATTACATGAAACCTATGAATTATAAACCTGTACATAAATGCTTCAAATAATACCCTGTCACTTGAGAGATTAAATAGAAACAACAGTTACGACACTTTTAATTATAATCGCTGAGTAAATAATTAAAACAACCGATCAATCCATTTGCATCCGCTATTCCGATCCCAACATAGTCATAATTTACTCTATTACACTAAAATAGAAACCATATCGTTGCCTTGTCGCTTGCCTCAATGATTCCCGCACTTCGTGCCGCTCCTGCTCCGCGCCACTCCCACTCGTCGACCATAGAGACTACACCGGTACCTCCCAGCCAAACACTAAGGATACTCTGCTTCCCCCTTAACCCCCCGAGCCACAAAGGGGCCACACACAGTCCAAATAGTATACCTAGCTTCACAGCTCGCCTCCACGGCTGAGCTACCACTCTAATACAACTGAGAAAATCCCAACTCCTCACAAGCAATCAGTCCAGTCTTCCATTTCGGCAGCATAACACTACCTAATAGTTGATCCCCTTTTTCCCCCATGCCCCTTTCTTTTTATCGAGTTTTGACCTAAATCACATTTATTTTAAGTTTTAATGAAAAACCCTCTAAACATTCTCTGTCTTACAAGTGTCACTCATACCCCACGTTTCTCCAAAATTATTTCCCCCCCCTTTTTTTTTAAAAAAAAAGAAAAAAAACCCAAAAAGGTAAATGCGCTAAGCATCTTTTCATTTTACTTTTAAATTCATATATTTTTTTTTATACTCCCGCTCGTTAAATAATTTTATTACTATTGGTTCAATCTTAATTTATGTATGAGTTTTAAGGTATATAGTTTAGTCCCTTAAGCATTCAATTTATTCACTGATGGTTATGCGTTCTGTGAATCAAAACTATGGCTTTTGGTATTCGTTTATTTATGAATTAGTTTAATTTTTGAAAAACTATTGCGTTCATAAGGGAGTTATGCTTTCAATATGTTAATGAAATCTCATTGAAGGTTGCGTTTAAAGAAGGAGAGGCCTTCAATGAAATGTATTGTCTGAGTTAACTAAAACTGTACTTATGTACATATTTTTATTTTTAAGAAAGTTATGTTTCAATTTGAATGAAGGTTATGAGTTCATTAAAAGTTAAATGGTTGAAAAAGATTATGAAATCTAGTATCCGTTGATATATTGGCTGTAGTTGGATGAAGTTAACGTTAATGAATCCAAGAACTAGAGCTCAAGTACGTTCTAAAATTGTATTCTCCTTGCACTGCATTAAGGTGCGAACTCTAGTCTAAAGTCTCATAATTATGTTTTGCTTAATTATTTTAATGCTTATTAGGGTTAATTGCTATTACTAATGATATTTGGGTATAGTATTAGGTGAAGATTCATAGGAGCTATTTCATTTAGAATTAGGGTTAGGCTCTTTTTAGAATTAGAGTTAGGGCCTTTTTCCTTAAGGTTAAACGAAATTTTTATCTTAGAGAAGTTTTTTTTTTTGACTTAGGTTTAGATTTTGAACTGGACGACGATTTGTTTAGAGGTGTCATTTTAAGAATTTATTAAGGCGTTATTGTCTTGGGGATATTTAGGTTTGTTTCCTTCATCCACATCAATGCGACGTGCCCTTCAGGATGCACCACGTGCTCCAAGGGTGCCACTCGCCTCGTTTGTTTCCTTTGCGCGAAGTGCCCTTTAGGATGCACCACGTGCTCCAAGGGTGCCACTCGCTTCTTGTGTTTATTTTGTGCGACGTGCCCTTCAGGATGCACCACGTGCTCCAAGGGTGCCACTTGCCAACTGGACTGATTGGTAGACATCTATAACCCCTGGAGTCAACACTCCGCCAGGTGAACTTGTGGGAGACTAAGGGTTCTAAGGAATAAGGCCCCCACCTTATTGTGTGCCCCTTAGAATCATCGTGAGCGACTGTCGCAGTATGCCTTCACAACATCGTGGATCCTCTCGAACTAGGTAATTGTTAACCTATATTTCGAGCCACGGCGGGAGTGCTAGTAGGCGATGGCAAGGCTGCTGTCCACCCCTCTCCCTCAAACTCTCTAGAAATCATGTGTGGCCCCTTTACTCCATATGTGAGTCTAGTCGGCAAGCTATCGTCAGCCTGCATCATCGACAATCGTGTCAGAACATGTCAACATCAAATCATCAAATCAATGAAATATCAGAGTAAGTAAATCAACCCAAATAGCACACTCCCTGACTCAATCAAGAATCCAAGGTGTTCCACCGATGCCTCTGCATCTTCAGGGTCAAAAACCCTGCACACTCAATAAAACTGAGTCAATAGCACCTGTCTACATCAAATAGTAAAACATCATGTCGTCTTTCAATCGCATCATAATCAAGTATAAATGTTTTAACATCATAAAAGTTCAAATCACTTGCGAGAAAGTGTCCTCCAAGAATAAGTTTTCTCAATGTGCAGCCAGAGCGGGATGTCACAGTTAGACTAATGGACGGTTGTCTTAGCATGACCTGGACACCTATATGTTGGTTGATTAAAATGTCAACATGGATAACCATAGTATAAGAAACTTATCAGAGTTTAATAATAGAGAAAAACTGTCATTTTATCCTAAGGACGAATCTATCAAGTTAATTAGGATTAATGTTCCAGAGAAGAAAAAATATTTTTTTTTTATGTCAAAATTAAGGTATACTACAACATCGAAATAACTCTTCTGCCAATCGTGTGCTTCTTTAATATTTTTTCTTATTGTTTGCATTTTCTCTTCAATTTCTTGGATAGCTTATGGTCCCACCATGACCCTATCCTCAATCCGATCCCAACTCAAAGGTGTCTGACATGGTCACCCATAAAGAAACTCGAAAGGCGCCATTTTAATGGTGCTCTGGTAACTGTTGTTATAAGTGAATTCCACTAGTGGAAAGAATTCTTTCCAAAACTTTTTTTGGTCCATCACATACATGTGCAACATTTCTTCGAGGCTCTGGTTCATTCGTTTAGTCTACTCGTCAGTATCTAGGTGATATGCAGTACTAAAGTTAAGTTGGGTTCCCAAGGCCTCTTGGAAACTCATTCAAAATCGTTTAGTAAACATCGATCCTCGATCAGATATAATCCTCTTAGGCACACCATGCAACCTCACAATCTCACTGATGAAAACTGTAGCTATGTCAGGTTCCTGATAAGTCATACACATAAGAGTAAAGTGAGAACTCTTTGTCAGAGTGTCTACTACTACGAAAATCAAGTTGTGTCTCCTTTCCGTCAGTGGCAATCCAACAATAAAATCCATCGAAATAACCTCCCATTTCTATTCCATAATAGCAAGTGGTTGTTTCAATCCCGCTCGGTGTCTATGTTCAACCTTTACCTGTTGACATTCTAGACATCTGGCCACATAGTTGACTATGTCCGCCTTCATTCCCTTCCAGAAGAATAAGAGTTTAAGGTCTTCCCTCATCTTCGTGACTCCCGGGTGAGCAATGTAGACTTCTCTATGAGCCTCGCTTAGGATCAAACTCCTCAGCTCGTCATTCGATGGTACGTAAATCCAATTTTTAAACCTCAATAATCCATCGTCGTCAAACGTAAATCCTTCAAATATTGGTACCATCATTGTGTTTTTTCCGATAAAACCCTCAACCTCTTTGTACCGTTCATTGTCACGCTGTAAAGTTAGAATCATTTCACATAGATTCTTCTAAATAGGCAACACCAAAAATATGCATGGTCTCCGACTCAATGCATCTGCCACTTAGTTCACTATTCCTTTTATGTAAGTAATCTCAAAGTTGTACTCTCTAATAAATTCTGACCAATGTCGTTGTTGTGCGTTCAGGTCGCTTTTCATAAAGATGTGTTGTAGTCCACAGTGGTCTGTCTTTAGTTCAATTTTTTTTCCAACAAGGTAGTGTCTCCAAACATTCAAGGCATATACAATGGCTAACAAATCCAAATCGTGCATCGCGTAGTTCCCCTCATGCCTTCTCAGTTTCCTCAAGATGTAAGCGATCACTCATCCATTTTGCATCAAGACTCCACCTAAGCCTTCCTTTGATGCACCAGTGCATACCAAGAAGTCTGCATCCATGTCAGGGACCTTTAGTATCGACACTATTGTCAACAAATCCATGAGCCTCCGAAATGCTTCTGTGCATTTCTTAGTCTAAACAAACTTATTTTTCTTCTTCTGCAATTCTATGATCGGATTTTCGATCTTCTAAAATCCCTCGATGAATTGTCGATAGTATCCTGATAAACCCATGAATCTATGCACTTCTAGGAAATTCGTCGGCGTAGGCCATTCCATAATAGCCTCAACCTTTACTGGATCCATAATGATACCTTCATCGAAGATGACATGCCCTAAGTAGTGAATATTCGTTTGATAAAATGAGCATTTGGACAACTTCCCATACAATTTGAGCTCTCGCAGACACTGTAGTACCAAGCGCAAGTGCTCATCATGCTCCTCCATTATCCGAGAGTAAATAAAAATATCGTCAATGAATACTTGGATGAACGTTTCCAGGTACTCATGGAACACCCCATTCATCAAACTCAGAAATACCCCTGGGGTGTTTGTTAGTCCAAACGATAAAACAATAAACTTGTAATGCCCAAACCTTGTCTTAAAGGTTATATTAGGGATATTATCCTCCTTGATCCGTAACTAGTGATACCATGATCACAAATCAATATTTGAGAACAACATCACACCCTTCATATGATCGAAAATATCATCAATCCTCGGCAACAGATACTGGTTCTTGAGTGTTTCCTTGTTCAATTGATGGTAGTCAATGCAAAGTGATTCAGGAGCATCGTCAACATCAAGCGAGCCAGCGCGGAGACAATCAAACCGCTGGAAGGAGCGCTGGCACAAATTTTTAAATCACCTTCAAATTGATGCGCCATCTTAAATGAAGCCATTAAGAAGAAGTGCACTTGTAAAATGTAACGGGACCTTGAGCGATTTGCTCTCGTCCTTAGTAGGTAGAAGGAATTTATGATAGTTAATGTAAAGTAGATAGAATTAAATTCTAGATTTGACAGTTTTAGAGCGCAAGAGGGAAACAGGATATAGACACCCTCATTGTGTATTGTAACATAAGCAACAAAAGGGTATGGAGAGCATGAAAAATTATTGAGGAGAGAATAGAGGAGAAGAAGATAGCTATGTATCAGAATCCATGTACAAAAGTTCTGGATTAATATAAGGAAAGTTGTGATTCAAACTCATGGTGTTCATATATTCTCTGTGTATGCATCTTTGAATGTTATGCTCTTGAATGTTTTTCTCTTTCTATCATGCAATTGCTTTTATGCTATGTATGAATGATTTCTTTGTGAATGTATGAAATCTAAGAAGGAAAGGGTAATGGAATGAGTTTCAATTGTTTCTCTATCTGAGAAAGGGTTCCTGCAAGGAGTGCAGTTGAATCGTCCGCAAGGAGTGCGTCGACAAGGTGTTCAGAGGTTCATCTCTGACAGCTCAGAAGAGAAAGATTTTGTTCTCATATTCCACAGAAGTGCAGTCAGGCATAGGAGCCATAAAAGGAGTGCACAGGCTGAGTGAAGCCTCAGGGTTGCAAACCTGAGAGAAGGATTTAGAGACTGCTACTGCAGGGGTGTGCAGAGTCGAAAGATTTCAACACTTGAAAGCATTTGAAGGTTGCCGCAAGGAGTGCGTGCAAGAGTTTTCTGAAAGGTTCAAAGTCATCATAAGTTCAATAGAATTTGAAGCCTTCAAAGTGGCTGAAAGAAAGTGTAGCGACGTCGGACCACAGGAGGACGAGCTCTCAAGGGAAAAGGCGTATGGTCGGATTTCTCGGTGGAGAATCTGCGAAGTCCCGTGAGTCGTCATATCTCATAGAGAAGTAGGGGAGTTACAATGAAAGCATCGAAGGGTTCAAAGCTCAGGAGGGATAGGACTGTAGATCCGAGCCACAAGGGTCGTTGGATTTTCACGTGGATACTTGTATCGGGTTTTCGTGGGTGGAAGTCCCATAAACCTTGCAACAAAAATCGCGATATTTTGAAACACGAAATCCCGAAGGCCAAGAGAAAGGTGTGTGGGCCACGGAAGAGTCAGCGAGTGGAAAATTGGCGTACTATTGACATGGAGTCAAACTTCGTCGACCGTTTTGGAGCTTCGTGGGGTAAAATCCTGAATTCATTGCATCAAGATTCACGATATAGCAAAGTTCGAAGTCCCGACAGAAATAAAGTGGCGTTGAAAGGTCAACCGCGCGAGTGTATCAGAGTTTCGGCAAATCGGGATTCGAGAGTTGGGGAGACAAGTTACTCGACATCGCGACCGTTGAAATTGCGATAAGGAAAATTACAAAAAGGAAGGAGGAAAGGTTAGCATTGACTATTTTCGGGTTTCAGGGATTCAAGAGACCAACGCTCAACCACCGGATTCGCGAAGTTGCGAAATACGATCTCCCAAGTGTAAAGAGGGGATCCTGTGAGAGTTTGTTGTGGGTGCATATTTCTCGATAGGGAATAGAAGAGTCGTTTAGAGTTCCTCAGGCCAGTGAAAAGGAAAAGATCATGTGTTGATGTGGACCTTCCGACCTACAGGTTGAGAGGTTGCAGCGTCGACGTTAGGTGGTATCAGAGAATCGAAAGGTTCTTTGCTTTCTGTAGCAAAGAAGAAGAGATTTCATCATGCCGCTAAGAAGGAGGGACATACAATCACCCGATCTGCAAGAGGAGAGGGAAATGCTGAGAAGAAGAGGTAGGCAGATGACAAATCCAGCTATGGAGAAAGAAATGCGTGATCTATGAGCTAGACTCAAAGACACGGAGACAGAAAAAAGGTGTACGGTCAGTGCTGGGGATCTTAGTGATTCTAAAAGTGAGATTGAGGCTGAACATGAAGAAGAAGTTGCAGCTGAAGATGCAACAAATGAACGTTTGATCAGAGCTATTGCAAGAATGGGTGCAAGAGCGAAAATGGACATTCCAGTTTATGAGGGAAATCTGGATGCAGAGGAGATTCTAGACTGGATTAGAGCTCTAGACACATAATTTGACTATGAATATGTCAAAGAGGACAAGAAAGTAAAGCATGATGTCACAAGATTGAAGGGACACACAAAATTGTGGTGGGATAAACTACAAGCTGACAGATGCTGCATAGGCAAGCAGAAGATCAAAAGATGGGATAGAATGATCGCGAAGATGATAGAGAAATTCATCCCTAGAGAATATCAAATTACTCTGTTCAGGAGAATGTAGAACCTGATACAAAAGCCGATGACAGTGAAAGAATACACTGAAGAATTCTATAAGTTGAAAATCATGGCAGGTCATCAGGAGAGCGATGATGAAAAGGTTGCCAGATACCTGAATGGTCTGAGATACGACATTCAGAATGAGATGAACATGGTAACCATCCAAACATTGTAAGATGCATATCAGATGGCTCTAAAAGAAGAAGAGAAGCTGAGCTGAAAGAAGGGTCAGAGAGGCCGAGGTAGAAGTCAACCCAGAGGAAAATCAATTGCCCAAGATAAATATCAGAAACCCAGGGAAGATTGGAAGAAACCTCAAACTCGAACTGAGAGAGGTGGAACCTCACAGAGAGGACAACATACTGAGCAGAAAGGAGATTATGCTGATAAAAACACTTTTCCTCGTACTAGAGGTAGAGGAAGAGGAAGAGGTGAAGTAATAACATGCTTCACATGTGGAAAGAATGGGCACAAGTCTTATGAGTGTCCAGATAAAAAGAAGGAGAGTGGAGAAGCTCACATCGCTGAAGCACAGAGGTGGGATGTTGAGGTAGAAGACACTGAAGGCAGAAGATCGTTGATGATGCGGAAAGTTCTTTTGACACTAGAGAAGGAGGTGGAGAGTTCAATCCAAAGGACCAGACTTTTTAGGACTGCTTGCAAGACCAAGGACAGGGTATGCAAGGTCATTGTGGACAGTGGTAGCACAGATAATATCGTTTCGACAGAGATGGTAGAAACGTTGGAGCTGGAGACGATTGATCATCCAAGCCCATACATGGTTTCATGGATACAAAAAGGGCATCAGGTAACTGTCACTAAACAATGTTTAGTTGAATTTAAGATAGGAGGATATAATGATAAGATATTATGTGATGTCATTCCTATGGATGTTTGTCATCTATTGCTGAGTAGACCATGGCAATATGACAGGAATGTGATTCATGATGGAAGAATGAACACATACACCCTGGATTAGAATGGGAGGACTTACATGTTGCTTCCAATTAAGGATAAGGAGGTGAAACCAGAAGTAAGAAACACAATACTTCTCATGAGTGGGAAGGAACTTCTTACAGAGGTTAAGAATAAGGAAGAACCACAATTCATTGTGGTCAGGAAACCAAGGATTTTTTTGACCAGCACAAGGGTGGATGATTTACCAAAAGAAGTTCAAGAACTGCTGGAAGAGTTCGCTAACATAGTAGTGGATGAATTACCTCGTTCGTTACCACCGATCAAGAGTGTGATTCATCATATTGATCTCATACCTGAAGCTAGTTTACCAAACAAAGAAGTGTACAGATTAATGCCACAGGAGAATGAAGAGGTCAAAATACAAGTCCAGGAGTTGTTGGACAAAGGTTTGGTCAGGGAAATCTTGAGTCCATGTGTTGTTCCGATAGTACTCAGTCCGAAGAAATACAAAGGCTGGAGGATGTGTACTAACTCGAGGGTGATTAACAAGATAACCATCAGGTACATATTTCCATTGCTGAGGATGGATGATCTGATGGATTGCTTGAGTGGAGCAAAGTATTTTTCAAAGATTGATTTGAAGAGCGTTTATCATCAGATTCGTATGAGAGAAGGTGATGAGTGGAAGACAACATTCAAAACCAACGAAGGGTTGTATGAATGGCTTTTTATGCTGTTTTTCTTAACAAATGCACCGAGTACCTTCATGAGGTTGATGAACGAAGTCCTCAAGGAGTTCATCGGAAAATTTGTTATCGTATATTTAGATGACATACTGGTTTCCAGTAAAACAGTGGCAGAGCATCTGAAGAATTTGGCTACAGTGATGAAGAGGTTATAGCAAGATAAACTGTTGATAAACATGAAGAAATCCTCATTCATGAAGAAAGAACTCATTTACTTGGGGTTTGTTATTTCTGCAGATGAGTTGAGGATGGATCTAGATAAGGTGAAGGTAATCAAGAATTGGCCATCACCGAAGAATATCTTTGAGGTGAGAAGTTTTCATGGATTGGCTAGTTTTTACCGGAAGTTCATCAGGAATTTCAGTGGAATTAGCGCAACAATGATGGATACAGTGAAGAAAAGACACAAGTCTTTTGACTAGATAGAAGAAGCTGAGAAGAGTTTTAATATGTTGAAGAGGAAGATTACGGAACAACCAATTTTGGTGTTGTTGGATTTCCAGAAGACATTTCAGGTGAAATGTGATGCAAGTGGGTTTGCAATAGGGGCGGTCTTAAGTCAAGAAGACATGCCGATAGAATACTTCAGCAAGAAGTTGAATGAAGAAAAGGTGAAGTAATCCACATATGATAAGGAGTTTTATGCCATCATTCAGGCATTAAAGAAGTGGAGACATTATTTTATTCCGAAAGAGTTTGTTTTATACAGTGACAATCATGCATTGCAGTTTGTGACTCAATAGGAAAAGTTGAATCAGAGACATGTAAAATGGGTGGAATATATGCGGAATTTCACTTTTGTGATTAAACATATTTCTGGTACTACTAACAAAGTTGTTGATGCTCTGAGAAGGAATTGTTTTCTATTGCAGGAGTTCAGAGTCAAAACGTTGGGTTTTGATGATCTCAGGAACATGTACACAGATGATCCAGATTTTAAGGAAGCGTGTGAAGTAGCTAAGAATCCAATTCTCAGAGATAGAAGCCAATGGGTAGAGTACATGATCCAGGAAGGATTACTGTTTAGAGGTAATCAACTGTGTGTTCCGAAATGCTCCATGAGGGAGAATCTGCTAAAGGAGAAACACAGTGGAGGATTGGCAGGTCACTTTTGTCATGAAAAGACATTCACAAAGCTGAATGAGTCATATTTTTGGCCGGGAATGTGAGAAGATGTCAAGAGATTCATGGACAGATGCAAAATTTGCCAGCATTTGAAGGGAAGGAAACATAATGCGGGGTTTTACCAACCATTGCCAATACCTAAGAGGCCGTGGGATGAAATTAGCATGGATTTTGTATTGGGGTTGCCAAGAACACAAAGAGGTTTAGATTCAATATTTGTGGTGGTGGATAGATTTTCCGAGATGGCAGACTTCATTCCATGTCAGAAAACTAGTGATGCAACTCACATTGCGAATCTTTTTTTTAAAGAAGTCATTCGACTTCATGGCTTACCAAGAAGCATAGTTTCGGATCAAGACACCAAGTTCATAGGGCACTTTTGGAGGACCTTCTGGAAGAAAATGGGAACTAACTTGTCTTTTAGTTTGGCTTATCATCCTCAGACGAATGGATAGACAAAAGTGGTCAATAGAAGTCTGGGAGACATGCTGAGAAGCTTGGTGACAGAACACCACAGCCAGTGGGACAACATATTACCACAAGCAGAGTTTTCTTATAATGACTCAGTTAATAGGAGCACAGGGCAGAGTCCATTTCAGATTGTTTATGGCATGCAACCGAGAGGAATTTCTGAGCTGATAGATTCAGAACAGATTGCAACTAGGAGTGCTAGTGTAGAAGAATTCGCAGAGGCGATGAAAGAAATTCACAACCAGGTGAAGCAACGACTGCTGAATTCGAGTCAGGAATATAAGCGCAGAGCCGATCAACACAAGAGACAACTTCAGTTTGAGGTTGGTGACTTGATTCTATCACATTTAAGGAAGGAAAGGTTCTCGAGAGGAACATATAATAAATTAAATATGAAGAAAATCAGACCATGTAGGGTCTTAAAGAAATTTGGAGAGAACGCTTACGAGATTGAATTACCCGATGTGATCATAATTTCTCCAATATTCAACATATCAGATTTGTATCCATATAAAGATGAGGAAGCAGGGACAGGAGAAGAGAAACTAGTGATCCAATGGAAAAAGCAGATGCCAGTTTCATATAAGCCATAGATGGAGCGCATATTGGACAAGAGGGTCAGTAAAAAGACCAAGCGAAAGCAATACTTTGAATATTTGGTCAAGTGGAATAACCATCCAGTTGAAGATGCCAGCTGGGAAAATGAAGCAGAGATACAAAAGCATGGACATACCATGCGCGAGCTCATGGACAGGAGCCCATGAAATTTTTTCAAGCCAAGAAGTATGATGCAGGAGCATCACCATTATCAAGCGAGCCAACGCAGAGACAATCAGACCGCTGGAAGGAGCGCCAGCACAAATTTTGAAATCACCTTGAAATTGATGCACCATCTTAAATGAATCCATTAAGAAGAAGCACACTTGTAAAATGTAACGGGACCTTGAGCGATTTTCTCTCATCCTTAGTAGGTAGAAGGAATTTATGATAGTTAATGTAAGGTAGATAGAATTCAATTCTAGATTTGACAGTTTTAGAGCGCAAGAGGGAAATGCGATATAGACACCCTCTTTGTGTATTGTAACATACGCAACAAAAGGGTATGAAGAGCATGAAAAATTATTGAGTAGAGCATAGAGGAGAAACATAGAGCTGTGTAGAAGACTCCATGTACATAAGTTATGGATTAATACAAGGAAAGTTGTGATTCAGACTCATGGTGTTCATATATTCTCTATGTATGCATCTTTGAATGTTATGCTCTTGAATGTTTTTCTCCTTCTGTCATGCAATTGCTTTGATGCTATGTATGAATGATTTCTTGTTGAATGTCTGAAATTTGAGAGGAAAGGGTAATGGAATGAGTTTCAATTGTTTCTCTATCTGAGCAAGAGTTCCTGCAAGGAGTGCAATTGAATCGTCCGTAAGGAGTGCGTCGACAAGGTGTTAAAAGGTTCATCTCTGACATCTCAGAAGAGAAAGATTTTGTTCTCATATTCCACATAAGTGCAGTCAGGCACAGGAGTCGTCAAAGGAGTGCACAAGACGAGTGAAGCCTCAGGGTTGCGAACCTAAGAGAAGGATTTAGAGACTGTTGTTGTAGGCGTGTGCAGAGTTGAAGGATTTCAACACTTGAAAGAGTTTGAAGGTTTCCGCAAGGAGTGCGTGCGAGAGTTTTTTGAAAGGTTTAGAGTCATGAAAAGTTGAACATAATTTGAAGCCTTCGAAGTGGCCGAAGGAAAGCGTAGCGACATCGAACCACAGGAGGACGAGCTCTCAGGGAAAAAGGCGGACAGTCGGAGTTCTCGGTGGAGAATCTGTGAAGTCCCGTGAGTCATCAGATCTCACACAGAAGTAGGGGATTTATGGAGAAAGCGTTGAAGGGTTCAAATCTCAGGAGGGATAGGACCATAGATCTGAGCCACAAGGGCCATCAGATTTGCACGTGGATACTTGTATTGGGTTTTCATGGGTGGAAGTCCTGTAAACCTTGCAATGGGAATCACGATATTCCGAAACGCGAAATCCTGAAGGCCAAGAGAACGGTGTGTGGGCCACGGAAGAGTCAGCGAGTGGACAATTGGCGTACTATTGACATGGAGTCAAACTCCGTCGACCGTTTCGGAGTTTCGTGGGGTAAAATCCCGAATTCATTGCATCATGATTCATGATATAGTGAAGTCCGAAGTCCCGACAGAAGTAAAGTGGCGTTGAAAGGTCAACCGTGCGAGTGTATCGGAGTTTCGGCAAATTTGGATTCAAGAGTCGAGGAGACAAGTTACTCGACATCACGACCGTCGAAATCGTGATAAGGAAAATCCCGAAAAGGAAGGAGGAAAGGTTAGCATTGACTATTTTCGTGTTTCGAGGATTCGAGAGACCAACGCTCAACCACCGGATTCACGAAGTTGCAAAATACGATCTCCGAAGTGTAAAGAAGGGATCCTGTGAAAGTTTGTTGTGGGTGCAGATTTCCCGATAGATAATAGATGATCCGTTTACAGTTCTCTGGGCCAGTGAAAAGGAAAATATCCTATGCTGACTTGGACCTTCTGACCTACGGGTTGAGAGGTTGCGGCATCAATGTCACAAAGCCTCCATGACCCATCCTTATTTCGTATGAAAATAACAGGTGCACCCCATAGTGACACTCTCAGACGTATCAATCCTAGGTCAAACAACTCCTTCAATTACATTCTCAACTCTTGTAACTCCAGGGTCGACATTCGATAAGGTGTTCTAGCTATCGGCTCAGTCTCCAATTTTAGGTATATAGTAAATTCCAATTCCCTCTCTAGCGACATCCTAGGTAACTCTTTCAGAAAGACGTCTGCAAACTCTCTCACCACAAAAAGCTGTTCTAGACCTTCCACTACTCCCTTCTCATTTAACACAAGGATCGCATAAGGGTTACATCCCTTGCGCATGATCTTTCGTAGTTGCAAGGAAGAGGTTAACCTCAGGGAAACTCCCTGGTTCCATCCTACAATCACGCGTCTCTGTCCCTCATCATCGACCAATCTCAACCGTTTCATCTTACAGTTGAGTATCACCTCATGAGATTCCAACCAGTCCATACTGATCATGACTTCATAAGATCCTAAGATCGTTATGTACAGGTTGGCCCTGATCACAAACTCTCCCAGTTGAAGGGTGTAACCCGTAACCTTTCCTCCAACCTTCTGTTTGGCTCCCTAAGCCATCTCTATTGAGATAAACTCATCTTGTTCAATTGCCTTTACCTTAATCCTTTTTATCCCTGCACCAGAAATGAAACTCTTGGTAGCACCGAGATCTATCAAAATACTAAGGGTCTGGTCAGTGACGGTACCTGACATCTCGAGCAAAGTCGAATGGTTCTCTTCCTAGCGGTTATTTTCCGCTGCATGAATCTGATGGGCCTTGCCCATATCTCCCACGGTAGTGGGTCCGGATGATCTAGAAGCTCTAGTCCTCTATACAGGGTAGTTGCATTGGTAGTATGGCTCCCCACATGTCCAACACCCCTTCTTCGGTCCAGTACTCCTGGTACCCAATGTAGAAGATGATGGCCCACCGACATGGAATCCTTGTCTGTACTGCTGAATAGGCATAAAATGTAGTTGTGTCAGTCGACACTACTGTTGATTTTGTGGTCCTCAATAAGGTCTCCACTATTGAGGCTTCGGTCGTTGAGGTGTAGTGAAATTGGATCCCCTTTGGAAGCCACGATATCCTGGCATATGTGTGATGCTGTTGCACACCAGATGACACCTGCCTTGTTGGTCTCGTTGGAATCCTTCTCTGACCCCTACTGATAAGCTCCTCCTCTGCTATGAGGGCCTTCTTGATGACATCATGCAAGTTTTGATGCATCAAAATCCTAACCTTTGCACGTATGCTGCCATTAAGGCTGAACACGAACCTGTTGACCTTAAGTTTCTTAGTGTTAAGATGTGGATCATACTGGAGAAGCTCCATAAAATGGTCCTCGTACTCGGGAACCGTACGGTCAACCTATCGTAAGGCATTGAACTCATTGAGCTGACACTCAATAAATTCCTCTCATAGGTACCTCTCTTGGAACTGTTCCTCAAACAGTTCCCATGACACATCTTCGACAACCATGTTTAGTTGTGGCAGGAGTGTCTTCCACCATAGAAGAGTGCTCCCCTTCTGTTGAAAGACTGCCATGTGGACCTTCATGTTGGAGGTATAGTTGCAAAGTGCAAAGAACATCGCCATATTATCCAACCATGCCTCGGTGGATGCATCGTCTGGGGCACCAAAGAAATTAGGAAATTTGACCTTCTTGAGCTCATGCTGAATGCTAATAGTAACGACTGGAGCGCATGGAGGACCCTTAGGGGGTGTCGGTGCCTTGGCCTCATCTCTATCCAAACATTTGATCAGTGCCTCAGACATCACTGAAAATACCTTATCATACCAACCACATCACCCACCGCTATCTACTCCTACCTGACAACCTGTTTGTCTCCTTGGGGGTTACACCCCTCGGGTCTGGATGCTATTGGAGGCGTCGCGCCTCCTCCCCTGGCACCCCGTCATTTTCCTTCGCGGCATCCTCTAACCATGATTACCTACATGAATATAAGTTAACTTAATTAGCAACATCATAATCAAATCATATCAACAAAAGTTGTAGCGATCCCAAGTCGCAAGTTGATGCAGGAGCATCTGCAACATCCGTAATTCACCATATGAACCAGCGCGAGGAGGAAGAGAACGTACAGCTGGACAAGCCAGCAAACCTTTGTGATTTTGAATTTCACCTTGGTATTGTTGCGCCGCCGTTTACTAAAGGCATTCAAAGCTGAGCGCATTTGTAACCTAATGTAGATAAGGAGGCATTA
>ML781272.1:636407-650684 GCA_009831015.1 Picea engelmannii
AATTAATATAGCAAATAACAAGGCAATTAACATAAAATTAACATAACTATTAATTTAGCAATGACAAGGCAATTTACATGACTGTTATCATAACAAGTAATATAGCAATAACAAGGCGATTAACATGTTAATTAACATAACAATTAATATAACAATAACAAGGCAATTTACATGACTGTTAACATAACAATTAATAGTGCAATAACAAGGTGATTAACATAACAATTAACATAACTATTAATTTAGCAATGACAAGGAAATTTACATGATTGTTACCATAACAAGTAATATAGCAATAACAAGGCGATTAACATGTTAATTAACATAACAATTAATATAACAATAACAAGGCAATTTACATGATTGTTAACATAACAATTAATAGCGCAATAACAAGGCAATTTACATCACTGTTATCATTTAAGTCATTGTGGAAATTAAACAATAAGAAGGAATCTGCTCACCATTAACTCAATGTAGCAAAAATCATGGCAATTAATGGACCCAAGACATCAATGTAGAAATTATGTTTGGCATTGAGAACGTTGGGTACACTCAAATTGAAGGAGGATAAAAGACAATTCAAAATTACAGAAGGATCAGCTGGTGGTCATTCAGCAACAATGCAGTCATAGTTTTAAAGCAAAACGTTGTTCCACACATCAACAAAACACAGTACAAATTTAATGTCAAACGTGCCCAGTCGACAAAAAACTCAAACAAATTAAAGGAAAAATGTATCCATGCAACAACAAGTCTCAATCCACCTTTAAGGGAAAATCGTATCCACTCAACATCAACGCAGTCAACCAGATACCAAAACAATACACTGTAAGGGAAAAACGTGGTCATTAAAGAAGTAACAGTAAGGAATAAAATCCGTGTAATAGTAAAATCGTGATCATAAAATCTGTGGTAATAAAATTCTGGTAATCCAATTGTGGTAACAGTAAAGAAATAGAATCTGTGTAACAGTCAAAATCGTCGTAATAAAATATGTGGTAATAAAATTGTGGTGATAAACCATGGTAAGAATAAGGAATGAAATTCGTGTAACAGTCAAAATCGTGGTAATGAAATCGTGGTAACATTAAAGAAATAAAATGCGTGACAGTAAAAATTGAGGTAATTAAATCTGTGTAATAAAATATGATAGGGTCCCATCGACTAAATTCCATCTAAATCCAAAAGTTGACCTGTCAAATTCGAGTATGCGTAAAGGAAAATCCCAGTCAACACAGGATTACTTAGGATATGGTTACAGGTTGAGGATTGTTTCTTTATCTAAATCAAATTTAGCAGTCCCAGAGTCCATAAAAATAAAAATGGATTGGTCGCAAAAGTCCAAGAAGAGCACAACCATCAATATATAACACAGAGTAAATTTTCCCAACAAAGCATAAACGTAGTCAAGAATATGAAAACGCAGAGAACAGTAAGAGAGGTGCAAGGATCCCAAGGAAAATTCATTGAAATGAACACAGAGGTTTTATCAACCCAAGCGTCGAGAAAACCCAAGGTTAGGCCCTTAAGGCACGGAGACAAAAATAAGCATAGAGATAAACCAACAAGGATGCAATGAAATCCATACGCAGAGGCACTTTTGCTAGAAGGTGCAAGATGAACAATTAGTCAAAGACAAACAACGGAGGCAGATGGCTGACAGGAACATCCTTCGCTCATCATCCATGCATAAAAAAGTAGGGCGTTGAGATCCATAGGTCTATTAACGTCAAAGCAATTATTGTAGATCAGGATCCTCGCCGACTTCTTAGGCATAGACTGATGAGCTAAGGAAAAAATAAACTACAAGCATCGCAATAAAAAAAAACTCAGGATGGTCAAGACATGCAGGGATCTAAGGCCATGGGAAATCAATTGACATTAAGATAAGTCTATGTAGAAAATTTTAGTCATCAACTAGAATGCTAAGACAAACATTTTCCTTACCGAATTAAACATGCAAATCTAAAAGTATAAATCATACTAACAATCTACCATGCAAAAATAAAGAAAGTGTATTGTTTCCCAATCGCCTGCTCTGATTTGATGTCCCGTGCGCTTCGTTCCCCTCCCACTTGTTGACTGATGAGACTTCACCGATACCTCCCAGCCAATGCTAGGGGTACTCTTCTTTCCCCTTCTTCCCCCGAGCCGTAAAGGGGTCATACACACTATCCAGAGAATCAACTAGCTCCCATATCGCCTCGCAAGGATGACCTACCACTCCTCACTGAGCTGGGTATCCTAACTCCCACAAGCTAAGTCAGTCAAGTATAGATTTCTGCAGCATAATGTTACGAAAAACAAAAGTATCCTCATCCTTTCCATCTCTCCATTATATAGAGTTTTGAAGTCCCTTACTTTCCCAAAATCTTATTTTATTTAATGTTTAATAAATTAATTCATAATAATCCTCCTTGTACAAGTGTCACCCATCCCCTTCATTCCTCCAAAAACTAATTTCTTTAATAAATTAATTACCCTTATTTCCCTCACCCACTGAGAGTCACTCCTAGAATCGCTCCTAGGTGTCCCCAAATTCCCTTACAGGTTTTAATGACTTTCCCCATTATTAATTTTCTTGTTCAGTTTAAATTAGAAAGTTCTTAAATGGTAGATACCGTACTAAGTTGGACTAACTTCTTTTTCGTAGTGTTTCCCCTTTCTTTTATGGTTCCCACTTTTTCCTAGTTTCCTAATTATTTTAGATTTCCCCTTTTTCCCTTTTTAATTAAAGTCAAAAAGGCATGTGCAGAAACTTACCCCTTTTTTTAATGAATTAAATTTTTAATAGCATAATAAATTAAAACAATCATTTCCCCTTTTTAAGTTTTATCCCAAAAGATTTTTATAAATCACTTTAATTGCTTACCCCCTTCTTGTCACAAGATTCATGAAGATTATCTTTATTATTATTAATTTTTTTTTATATGTTTTTATTATTATTATTATTATTTTCTTATAAAGGTAAAATTTTACCACCAGCAAAATTTAGACCTAGACCTTATTTTCCTAGGTTGGGTGACATTTTTTTTAAGGGAACGGTTTCAAATCTTCCTTAAAACTTTATTGTCCTAAATTCATATAGGTTTATCCAATTATTAACTAACCATGTGACGTGCCCTTCTGGACGCACTAGGTGCTCCAAGGGTGCCACTCGTCTCTTTATGTTTCTCTTGTGTGACGTGTCCTTCAGGACGCACCACATGCACTAAGGGTGTCACTCGCCTCTTCTCATTTTTCTTGCATGATGTGCCCTTCGGGACGCACCATGCACTCCAAGGGTGCCACTCGCCTCTTTCCATTTTTCTTGTGCGACGTGCCCTTCAGGATGCATCACATGCTTTGAGGGTGCCACTCGCTTCTTGACTGACTTGGTAGACATCAAAACCTCTAGAGTCAATACTCCACTAGGTGATATTGTGGGAGACTAAGGGCCTCTAAGGAATAAGGCCCCTACCTTATTGTGCACCTCTTACAATCATCGTGAGTGACTATCACAGTCTGCCATCACGACATCGTGGGTCCTCTCGAACTAGGTAATTGTTAACTTACATTTCGAGCCATGGTGGGAGTGCTAGTAGGTTGTGGCAGGGATGATTTCCAAATATCTCCCTCAACATCTCTGGTAGTCCTGCGTGACCCCTCTACTCCACACATGAGACTGTTCAAGAAGCTATCATTAACCTGCATCATCAATGAATCATGTCAGAAATATATCCATATCATATCATCTAATCAGATGCACTAATATCACATATAAAACAATCAAACCCCATTAGTTCACTCCCCAACTCGATCCATATTCCAAGGGGTTTTATTGATGCCTCTGCATCCTCGAGGTCTGAAATCCTGCACACTCAGTAAAACTGAGTCAATAGCACATGCCTATGTCAATGCAACAACACAACATGACATCAACCCATAACGCCTCATAATCAAAATCAAATGTTTTAATAGCATAATAATCTGGATCACTTGCGAGCAAGTTTTCTCAAAGAATAAGATCGCTCAGTGCGCTAGAGCAGGATGTTACAGATTTGGGACCTTATACAAATGGATAATTTCACCTGAAGGATTTGCGACTTTATCCACAAGGAGATAAGTTTTTCATTGGAATAATGACTTAATATGGATATTTGTGAACTTTCTTCATATACAGTTCTATATTTATTTTCATATTATTATCTAACTCTAACTCACAATTTTTTTTACCAAGAACACAATAACATCACCTAGGATGAGAATTTCACCTGAAGGATTTGGAACCTTATCCACAAGGATAATTTCACCTGAAGGATTTGGGACTTTATTCACAAAGATATAAGTATTTCATTGGAAGAATGACTTAATATGGAGATTTGTGAACTTTCTTCATACACAGTTCTATATTTATTTTCAGATTATTATCTAACTCCAACTCACAATTGTTTTTTACCAAGAACACAATTTTTCTCTTTAAATTCTTTTAAGATTTTAGATAAGATTTTCAAATTGTTTAAATCATATATGCTTAATCTGGAGAGTAACTCTCTTAAATATGTTTAACTGTGGTTGGGTATATTATTATTTCTTATTGTTTATTTAATATTTAGTTACAGGATATATGCTAATATGTGTTATTTGTTTTTTTATTATTGTTTTTTATTGTTACAGATGTCTAAATTATATTTGGTGGAAAATATGTTTACAATATATTTTGTGGGAAAGAGTATGTTGGAGGATGAGAATTATCTCTTTTGGTATGTATGTCAATTTTGTTTTAATCACAATTTTTGAATTCTGTATTATTTCATATGTTTGAATTGTAAATTTTTATTTTTTGATTTCTGTTTTTTTTGCAGGTATGAAGTGATCTATATTAAAGCGATGGCTTAGAGTCCATAACTTTGGAGTTAAATGTCTTAGTTTTTGTTATCATCCTAAAATGTAAGTGGAACCGATGTATTTTACAGTGTAACTATTCAAACTTTGATTATATATATATATATATATATATATATATATATATATATATTTCATAATTTTGGAATTCAAAATATCAATTTATTGTCTCATATTTGAATTCTCAAAGTTGATGGTAAAAAAGTGACAAAGTTGTTAGTAATGAACTAATGTTTTGTACATTCTTCTTTTTACAATGCATTAAATTAAGTATCAAACTCTTAAATATTTTTATGTTATGTATTAATTCAAATGTTTCATTTTATATTCATTGTGGACTGTTAAAAATATGACTCTATTGACATATCATCAAATAATTTTGGCAGAATAATTTTAGTAGAATAATTTTATAATAAAAGATTTATTTTTTTTCTCGTTACTAATGACCAAATACTTTTCTGCTATGTATTATTTCAAATGTTTCATTTTATGTTCACTATGGACTATTAAAAATATGATTCTATTGACATATCATCAAATAAATATTTTTCTGCTATGTATTAATTTAAATGTTTCATTTTATATTCATTGTGGACTATTAAAAATATGTTTCGATTGACATATGATTAAATAATTTTGGGAGAATAATTTTAGAAACATAATTTTATATTAAAAGATTTTTTTTTTTTCTAGTTACTAATAATCCTGTTGGTTACATAGATGCACTTAACTAATAAAAAAAACTAAAGGAAAAACTAAAGGAAGGATAGGCATATGACATCTTCTAAATAAATGAAGAGAAAAAATTAGAGTGTGAAATAATACAAGAATGTGTTGTTATTTATCTATTTAAGAATATGAAAACCCAATAATACAAGAATCTGTTGTTGTTTATATATTTAAGAATATGCAAACCCAATAGATGGACAAGAAAAAAGTGAGTTGCCAAACATACACGATTGTATCATTGCATATCTATTTAAGAATATATGATAGTAGACAACACTTTAAATCATGTAAAACCTATTTGAGAATATATTGTAGTAGAAAACACTTTAAGCCATGCAAAGCCTATGATGGTATGAACTGCACTAAAAGGAATAAATTTTCATGATCTACCAATTTCCTTTCAGAAAACTTGTGTTTGATTTTGGACGAAGGAAACCAATGTAGAATTCAAAGGAGGTATGCATTCAAGCATTGTGTTTTAGGCATTCCAAGGAACAACACATACCCCTTTTACAACTCAAATAACATGTATGAAAGAGAATTACATTAGTAAAACTATTTGCAGGCTATGGTTTCGTACTATTCACATAAACTCACATTTTTGTAAGGGTCAGTGATTCACTTGACTTTAGGCAAAGTTGTATTAATTTCCTTAACTTTTTTAGAGAAGATCTATTAATGACAATTTATGCAATTTAATTCTAATGATTAACACTTCTAAATAAGTTTAAATGAAAATCAACTTAATTATTAAAATGAAGATTCTAAATAATTTAAAATTTTAAATGAAAATCAACTTAATCATTAGAATGAAGATATTGGTATATATATAATATTATTATTAAAGTGTTATTACAACAAGTGGAAGAGATGTTTAAATTGTTTTTAGTTGTTAGAATATTAGTTTTAAAAACGAAAAAAAAAAAATTACCACTTCAAGAAGGCAATGCTCTCAAATCTAGGATAGAAGAGATGTTCAACTCTTCTTTGATTGGTGCAATAGTAATAAAACAAAATTTTGAAGATAGAAGAGATATCCAAATTAATTATAGGTAATGTTTAAACAATAAAATCTTGGAATAGAAGAGATGCTCAACTCTGTTTTGGTATGTGTGATAATGATAAAATAAAATGTTCAAATTGATGTGACAATAAAATAAAACCTTAAAATGGAAGACGATCAACTCTTCTTTAATTTTATCATAGTCATTAAAAAAATACTCAATGCTAGAAGAGATATTCACCTCAAAGTTCATATACCCTTAATAAAATAAAATCTCAAAATGAAAGAGATATTTTAAACTTTTCTTTAATTTTGAGAATAATAATTAAAATAAAATATTCAAAATAGAAGAGATGTTCAATTCAACTTTAATTTATATAACGCTCATAAAATAAAACAAAAAACAAAATGAGTTAAAATTTGAAACAAAATATTATTACAATAGAAAATATAAAATATGTTTAACTTTTTTTTAAATTAATGCAATATTATTAAAATAAAATGGAAAAAATACTATTGAAAAAAGTAGGTGTTCAATGGAAATGGTGTTTAACAATTTTTTAGTTTAAAATAAAATGCTCACAATACAAAAGGTATATAACTCAATTTTGATTGGTGTAATGCTCATAAAATAATTTTGAGTGGTGTAATGGTTGAAAAACACGGATAAAATATAGTTGAACCACATTTTATCTGTGTTTTTTAAGAATGATCTGGAGTTTTTTATACATACCCTTTTTATACATATCCTATTTGGAAACATGGTTGAAAATAGTCAAAACAAGTCATCAAATTCTGGAATGTACTTTCAATGCAAAATAAAAAATTATGGAATGTACATGTGCCACTTGTTTAAAAACATTGTAATGGTATTCCATCTTCAGTTATTCGTTCATGATCAACTTTGGACATTTTTCATTTTCTAATTTTTTTTTTTATTGAACTTCTATTAACTTTATGCACGATGCACATACCAAATGACTATATTGACAACTTGTGACATCTGGCTGGTAGTCTTGAAAGTGAACATGAGTATCGGTTTGATGGGTTTCTTGAAAAAAATATTGTTTTAATACAATGGATCCTCTTTCATATATAAAATCGTTATCATCAAAATCTTCTAATAGCCTCATCTTTTGTTCTGTGCATCACATCAAATAATATTTCACGTTTTCAGTGTTGTCTATAAGTGCAACCATGGAAAAAACATATCATGCAAATAATTGGATATATTGGACAACAAATAGTTCATGTTAGATTATCACAGAAGTACATCTACAAGTTATTTGAAAAAATTTAAACATAAAAATTACCTTCTCTAACAAGATCGGAAACTCTATCGCCATCAACTGAGAATATAGTTTCATTTGATTACATCTCCTCTGAGCTTGCAAGTGACATTTTCCCTTTTACATTAAGTTCAGTATGTCTCTAAGCTTTAACATATTCTGCATTTTTGTTTTTGCAAATATCTATGGATTATGTGTCCTCTATGAAAACTAAAAAAAAAACAAGACTCATTTCTTCTATCAAATGCAAACACATTTTGAAAATGTTTTGTTTTAACTGAATGTATTTTTTGTGTCCTAGGTATTGTATTGGCGTCATATGGGATTGATCTATTTACATCTTGGAATCCAACATACCAAAAAATCCTACACAAGGCAAGAACTTGTTAACTTGAAATCTCTTAAGAAAATGATTGAAGATTGAATATAAATTTGAACACGTGTAACATTTATATATAAACACACCTGCGCACATCCCTTGATGGATTATATTCATGGATTTGACGGATTATATTCATGGATTAGCGTCATTTTTCACCATCCAACAACTTGTTCAGTGGATTCAAATCAATTCGCATGAGGGTTCATATGATACCTTCGAAGTGCTCATTTTACACATGCCCTTGCACCGTCGTGCTCTCCTTTTCCATGACCAATCTCAAAAAATTCCAACAATGTCTAATGTTTAATTTTTTATGAAGATGGCATAACCAATAGAATGATCTTGAAGATTTGAATTGACCCATACACCCATCTAGCCATATTCAATGTCAATCGAATCTGATTTCGTGTTCTTTTAATGAATCATAAAATTTATCAAAACAATGTTGTACGTAATGTGTGTCGTGTGCTTGATCATCACTTATATAAAAGTGATATTCTTTAATAACATGTCGATTGTCATTGGTCTTTTCTATTTTATCAAGACTTCGTTGAGCATGTCTATATAGAATGTGGACAAATATCGTGACTTGATCAGAATGATAATATTCACTCTGTATTTCTTTTTGTGGAGCGAATGTGTAATTCTCTGCAAAACCAACTACAGACAAAATTGTCCTTGGTGGAAACACTTCACAGGATTGTTTTAATTGTATATCTTTCCATCAAGCTCTATGTGAATTCTTGGTGTATTTATAAATGTTTTCCTCAAAATTCTTCAAAAAATCTATCACACATATTTTATATACCTTCAAATCAATCCTTTTGGAAATAACATTTGAACAATGTGGAGATGTGTTATTGATATATTCATATCTCTTCCAATTGACTATCATATTAGAAAATGATCGATCATTCATATCAATATGATACTTTGAATGAAACAAAATCAGATTTACACAACGATCACATTTCTTTCCACTAACACATTTATTTTTGTAAAATAAATCATCATCTTCTCTTTCACATAGAATTTCAGATATAAAAGAACGAAATGTGGAAGGAGGAGGTGAAATTGGCCATAAAGTTTTACCAAAATCCAAAAAAGTATCATAATACAACTCAAATTCCACATGATAACGACAACAACAAGTGTCACGAACAGTGATGGGTCTAACAAACCATGGTTTTTGTTGCACAAATGTATTGATGAAAATTTTAACTTCTTTGTGCTCTCCTTTGAACTTATTGAAAAAATTTGTTTGTGTCATTGACAATATATGTTTTGGATTTTCTTCATATTGTTTTCATGCTATTCTTTGTCGCAACACATCCCTTGTATGTGGTGAAACATGAGATTCTTCCAACCAACAATTACGAGCCAATTCTTTAACATTTTCTATAAGTCTATCTTTGTAGGGTTGTCTAGAAATCATTGTCCAGCAAGTCAGTTCATCATTTGCATATATATTCAATCAAAATTTTGTATGTTTGTGCAATGTTTTTCTTGACATTCCCATCATTTTTTCCATGTGTCATTTCAAACGATCTTGTATATTGCTAGATGAAACAATTGTTGTTTGTATCACTCTACGTGCAACACTGACATCTTTTTTTCAAGATTTTCAAAAAGATTTTAATACACTAGTTATATTGTCAATGACATTCTGTTTCACCTTTGTATCATTTTTCGACTTTTGAATACCCAATAATGATGTAGCTTCTTTTAACTTTCTTGAATTTATTAGACAGAGTAAAATTTGACCCTGTACTGTTACTGATTCATCTTTGAAAAAAGTATTATACATATTCTTAGTTCGATATCTTATATAATGCTTATCTTTTTTCTTCTCAAATTTTTCAGTATCAACATCTTATAATATGTCATCATCAATGTTGATAGATTCTCCTGCATATTTCAATTTAAAGTTTATAATTAGAGAACAAAACCCGAACATAAATTCACTAAACTATATATATAAGTTTTCATCTTGTATTATCTAAAATTATGTACATACCTATAGTTGATTTGTCCTCTGCTTCAATTTCAGTTTCAACGTCTTCTTCGACATTATGAGACAGATCTATTTATGTTTTTTGAAAAACATCAAATTGTAATTACAATCAATTATACTAAACAATACTTTAAATTTGAATTTTATACTTTTAAAATAGACAATATGTACATGCATACCTGGTTGGACTTCTTCTTGTTGAAAATATCTATTTACATTATCATTGTTTCTTTCTTCAATATTTTCACGTTCTCATTTCTTTCTCCAATATTGCTCTTTCCTTTGCTCATTTTGGTGAGTATCATCTCGAGTGCGATCAAATTTTCTCTTGCACAAACTTTTGTTTCCCATGACTTTTATAGCTATCTGTAAAAGATATGTTCAACAAAGACTTTACCTTGAAAAAATGCTCAACATTTATCTTTCAACATATAAATTATTATTCCAATAAAAACTTGAACAAACACCAATTACCTTATTCAACAAAAACCAAAAAGATGTTTCGAAATTTTGTTTAGGTGCTCTAGAAAACCATCAAACAAGCGATGAATTGTGTTAAATGTGTTAGGCCGAAAGCATATTTATACGATTTGGCGTGAAAGGAAATGATATGACATGTCTTTTCATTTTTTCTGATCGATGAAATTCGCTCAAACATCTTTCGGCCAAAACAAGGTTTTTTCGGTCGAAAACCTTGGAAACCATTTAGTTTTGACGGTTTTTATTAGAATTTAGTCTTTCATTTGAAAGAATATTTTTTCGGCTGAAAGATTCTTTTGGCCCAAAATGAGAAATTAGGACTATATTCAAAAACCAAAGAATCCCCCCAAGCTTACATGAACTTTGGAGGTTGCGAACTCATACTCAGAATTTGGTTTCGAAAATGACACCAACATTTGAAAAATTAAATCTACTTTCAATTCCTATAATTTGTTTTCATTTTCATTATTTTTATCTATTTTTATTTAATTTAAAAAAAAAAATCACTGCATAGTATTTTCAGTAGACATTAGGATTCAGTGAAATGAAATATGTGTATCTCTAAAAATACACAGTGAAAAATTTAGAAACAATTATATTCATAATCCTTAAACTGTTCTTTTCAAAAGGGTATATTTAAATTTTACTTTTAAGTAAAAATTAAGATAGATACAAGGTATAGGAAAACATGTGTTTAAAATCTGCAACATTTTCAGCTTGGTCAAATTCAAAAAACTCTATAAATTATAATATCCATCCATTAAATTCAAAATTATAATAATAATAAAATAGAGTCTTTGTAGATTGTTGTGGTATATTTCATTTCTTAAAAACACAAATTTAATAATAGATACATTGTTGTGGAAAAAAATAATTCATTATAATTCCTTTCATGTTTAAGGAACATACTTTTACACAATTGTCCTATTGACATATCAAATATTAATAAAAAAAATTGGAAAAATAGTCATTGGAAAGCTAACAAAATTATTCACAAGTTTTGGTTTTAGTATAAAGTGAAATTCTAAATAAAAAAAATACTTTTGTATGCAGGACGTTGAAGAACTTGTGAAAATACAGTTTTTTTCTCATAAAACAAGCAAAAGTGTTACCCATCTTCATGATTTTACCCCCACCTACTATTCCATCTTAACCAGATGACTAGGAGATGGTTGTTCATGGAAATTTGCTACCCTCACATACTATTCCATCTTAACCAGATCGATAGGAGATGGCTTGTCATGGACATTTGCATGCCCTCACAAACACATAAATCAAAGCATCAGAACTCGAGAAATTGGTAGATTTAGAACATGGTGTTATATTCACCTTTATCTCTATTGCCTTCCCCACCACCCTCAAAATTTTAAATGAAACCCCAAGTTTGCAGAGAAAGATTTGAAAATGAGTTGTTTCCCGTACACTCTCAATGGTATTGATCATAAGCTTGAATGAAACTGTCATTGAAACTTTCATACCTTCAATGTAGTCTCTCTTGAAGTGATCACTCAGACACCTTTCATACCTTCAATGCAAGATAACTTTCATACCTTCAATGCAATCACTCTTGAAGTGGCCAATCAGACTCTCTTGTTAGATGACAAGGCTCAGAATGAATGAAACTATCATTGAAACTTTCATACCTTCAATGCAGTCGCTCCTGAAGTGGTCCCTCAGACAACTCTCATACCTTCAATGCAGGTTGCTCCGGAAGTGGTCGGTTGGACTCTCTTGCTGGATGTCAAGGCTCAGAATGAATGTGTTTCTTTGTTCGATCAAGGGGCTTGAATTTGTTGCTTTGTGCGGTCAAGGGTATTGAATTTTTTACTTCATGAGGTCAAGGGGCTTGAAATTTTCCTTGTCGATATCGACGGTCAATGAGGCTTGAATTTGTTGCTGCATCAGGTCAAGGGGCCTAAAATTGTCCTCATCGATCTTGGCTTCTTCAATAGCCATTCAAGTTGGGTGATGGGAGCCAAATTGTTCCTACACCATTCCACAACAAATAGGTGAATATTTCACAATTTTAAATGAAACCCCGAGTTTGTAGAGAAATCTTTGCAAATGAGTTTGTCGTACACTCACAAATGGTGGTAATGATCATAATCTTGATTTTTATGCATTCGACGCTTTGACCAAGCCCGAGCTAGAGGTTGCACAAGAATATGGTAAGAACAATGTTTCGAGCAACCATCTCTTACATTTTAATAATATTTCTTATCTTCAATGGATTATGAAGAGTCTCGGTTAATAATATAGATGCACTTCCCATAATGACAATGCCTGCTCTTGATTGTTTGGAAAATAATTTGGGAAAGTTTGTTGATGGGCCTTTCCTTTTAGCTCAATTCAGTGTGGTACGCCATATTTATATTTTGTTTGCAATTTTACCTTATATTATATTATGATCCGAATTGAAAATGGAGAGATGTTGTATACCATTTCTGCAGGTTGACTTTGCATATAGTACTTTCGTTGAAAGATATCAAGTTGTGTTCCGTGTATAAAATAATTATGATGTCACAGTTGGTAGGCTGAAACAAGTGAAATGGATTCAAGCAAGTTAACCTTCTCATTTACTTGCATTACTTCATATTTTCAACGGTGCAAAAATTAATGGTTTTATTACTTCCTATTTTGGAGGGTGCAAAAATGAATGGTTTTGGATTTTTATAATATATTTAGTGTTTATGTGATAAAAATGGTTAATGGGACACTATCTTCAATACAGTAATTGCATAAGATTGAAGCATATGTGAATACATGAATTGCATAATATTGAAGCATATGGGAAAACAAGACTTGATCCCGACAAAATGGTTGAATATTACAAAAGAAAGTTGGTAGCTCACCTGGCACGATAATACATTCTTGTGAATAAAGTTGATGTCTCACAATGCATATTTTATTTTCTTATATTGCAAAATTGATACACGATACATTTTTTCTTATAATGCATTGCCAAGTGTGAAGTAATTTAAAATACTTTAAACTCATTTTTCTTTTTTTATTATGCAGGCTAAGTATGCGAAATAAATGTAGGATAAGTATGCGAAATAACTGTGATTGTGAGGGTTGGATGAAAAAATGATATGGGAAATAACTGTGATTGTGAGGGTTGGATGAAAAAATGATATGGGAAATAACTGTGATTGCTTGATGCACAAATGATCGAAGGTTATAGATATAGTACAATAACAATTAAACTTCTTGGATTGAATAAATATTTAGGCACTCTTGGTTCTTGGTGCTCAGAGATGGGTTCTTAGAAAGCAAACTGGTCACTTCCCATACCTTCTTCCAATAAAAAAGATGGCCCCTTCCCATACCTTATTATGTTCCCATCCAATTGATAAATTGTGAAGGACAGAGAAATGCAGAGAGAAAAGAATAGTATATTCAAATGTATGAAGAAGTACAGAACAGAACTGAAGAGATTCAGAAGTGCACCTAACAATAGGAAATAGCTGAGCTTATATATGCTCAAAGCAAG
>ML781273.1:15873-46160 GCA_009831015.1 Picea engelmannii
TATACAAGTTAAAATAATTCCTTAACATTTTCCTTAACTATGGGTAATGTCTATGATCAATTAAGTATAATTAATATAATTACCTTTTCGTATTAGTCTTGCAATCCATAGAATGGATAACAATAACATTTCATCGATACCCAGCCATAATCAATTTCATGGTTAAGGTTATCTTAAATGAATATTTAATGACGATAGATCGTTGAGTGATAATTTCATTTTATATTTATTTAGTTAAGGATATTTCTATACTTACGATTCTTGTATAATTTAAAATCGTAAGATTGTTCTATAGTCGCTAAGGATAAGGAAAGTTGGTCACTAAATCATTTATGCCATAGCGTAGAAGATCCACCTATCGATTCGATGTTTAGGGATATTAATAACCAGTTGTTTGACAGAGATATACAAGTGATCATTCTCGAAGATAGGGTTATTATTAACATGCAATTTACAGTGATATGCTGCATGAACATACGGTAATTATCTCCGTTCATAATAAAAGGGTTCTCTAATTTACGTGACAGTAACATATGTACTAACATCCCAATAAAATATTAAATTTAAAAGAAATATTTTACATTACATTAGTTCGGAATTACAAATCAAAATGTGATCGCATCAAACACACAAGTAGTCAAGATAACTATATAATATAAAGGGCAATTTTCTTGTTGAAAAAAGTATTCAAGACAGCTCAAATTTCCTAGTACATGCGATGATTTTTTTTTTTAAATAAAAAAATATTTTATTACCTCATAGTGCTTTCACTACCATACATATCAAGACAGTGTCTAAATACCATTCATTTGTTCCACTAAAAAAATGGCAACCAGAACAGGTGGTTGCATGATTTGATGTCTGGACAATTGCAAAAAAAATGTCACATGTTTTGCCAAACAAATGGAAACCGAAACAAGCAGCTGAGAGTGTCTCGGTCTGAGAAGACTGGGCAGTTTGAGAGATCCCTAAACATAAAAATTAAAATTCCTACAATGTTTTGACATTTACAGTGCAAAAAAACAAAAAGACATAGCAAGATTAAGTTGTGGAAGAACCTGTGAATCCTTTGCCTCCATGAGTGTTGTCAGCGGGACTGAATATGAATGGTTGTTCGTAGGTCGGGCACCTTTGTTGGGTTGGATTTCCTAAAAGAGTTTCAAACAAAAAGTTGAGGTGATTGTTGAATAGGGTATGTCGGTGGAGCTACTCCTACATGTCCTGACACATGTCAAAATTGAGGTCTAGGTGTTCTGGTGAGAGATAGCAAGTGGAGCGCGGTCCCTGATCCATAGCAGTGGAAGGAGGAGAGAGATTTTATTCATGGCATACCTCTTGCGAGATTTCTTCCTTAATTATGCATGCGGCCCAATATAAGGTAGCTACTGTATCAGGGGTGGAGCAGCTAGTGAGGGGTGGCGGTTCTTGGGGGTCAAGGACAATATACAGAAGGAAAGGTGGTGGGATTTGAACCAGAAATATTGGAATTTCATTTTCCAAAATGGTCATTGGAGGTTCTTCTTCCACCCTGTCGTGGCGGTCCAGAGGAGTCGATGGAAACTCGTAAAAGTGTTGAATCCTTCTCCATCGGGCTACATAACTATTATACAAATGCCCTCTCTTGGGATTTCTGCGCTCCCAAGCCATCACTGTGCACATAATCATGATGCTTAGTAGGTGCAGTGCTTGCAAGAGGGGCAGAAAAATGATAGGAGAGGGACATACTACGCCCAAACACGAGGGATGGTTCTAATCCAAGTGACAAGAGCCATATCTTACCTGAGGTAAATGGAGAGGCACCAGAGGAGATGAAGGGAGTTGTCTTGTGTGTCCCATACCCATTCAATCTACCAACTCTATTGTGCAAGCGGAGCCATTAACCCAGAGCCAAAGTTTCGTCTCTCTTGTGCATATGGGCCTTGAATGCCTTGAATGTCGGTCATCCTACGAGATATGGATGGGAGGGTGGCAACATGTGCATTTAAATATTTAGTGTGCATGTTTTCCACTTGGCACCCCATCTAGGGTAGTACATTTGATGATTAATGAGCATACAATACAAAATTTACCATATCTGGATGAGTTGAAATGTCATCTTCCTTGCGTTCCTTGTCGGAAATTTCACGTACATCAAATTCTCTGAAGATGTGTTGATTTTCCAAGCTTTCGTCAATCCTCACCAAAACTTTCCAAACACTAAGAGACTCACCAGATACCTCCAATCCAATTCCAAGGGTACTCTTCTTCGCTAGGCCCCCCCAAGTCACAACAAGGTTGTATAGAACTCAACTCAATTATAACAACATTTTACATTCTCACAAGCATGAGGTCCCCACCTCAATACAACACTAAGTCCAACTTGTAAAATGAAATACTCAAAATCTTGATAGTCATTACAATGACCATTGAACAATAGGAAAAATTGGTTGTCTTTTCCTTCTCTTCAGCCCTGCCTTTTATAGATTAAAAATTATTTGATACCTATGCTCGCATGCAGTATTTAGAATTAATGTAATTTACTAAATTTGATTATTCACCTAGCCAAGTGTCACCCATTTGTAAGTTTTCACTAAAAAATGTTAATTAATTTTTTTTTAAATCATTTTTCCTCACCCAACTCTTGATTCTCCTTAATTTGCTCCTAGGTGTTCCCTATATGTCCTCGCTCAATATCAAGTGAATATTTTTTCTATCTTGTTAACTTTAATGGTTGTTCACTTAACTCAACTAGCCCACTTTCATTTTATCTTGTTGTTTAATTTGAATTAGGACTCTTCACCTTAAACCCTTTATTTCAATTTAGGTCTCTTGAATTTCAGAATTCTTATTAATTTAATTAATTAATTTACATATTTCCTCAACTTAGATTTCCTAATATATTTTGAAATTCAAATTTTTACCTTGATGCCAAGTTTTACTAGATAAATCGCATCTTAATTTTAAATAGAATTTTACTCTTTTCCTAAGCACAATTAAGTTTAGTGAAATTTTTAAGCATACCTCTAGAAAGTGTTTTTACTGGTACCCTACCCTTAATTTAATTGTCATTTTTACCTTTACATAGTCGTTACAGATTTTATAAAAACACTAAGGGTGCTATGCATATCCTTCCCTTCGGGACGTACTTACATACTCCAAGGGTGTCATTTGTCATTCCCTTCAAGCATTCGGCTTTGAGTATTGGGAAGATGGCACAACCAGTAGAAATTATGTTACCTTCATTTTTCCCTATTTTAAAAGAATATTGGAAGAAGGGAAATAAGGCCTTCGCCTTATTGCACACCCCTCAGTATACCTCGTGAGTGACTGAGTCTGCGGCCTACCATCATGGCATCGTGCAACTACTCGAGAAATAGTGTCTCACACTTTTCAACTCCGACCACGACATGAGTGCTAGTATGTGGAATCAAGGATGTTGTCCCACCTCTTCCTATGGTATTTTTTTTGTCTTATATACAACCTTGTTATTCCTTTATGAGTCAGATAGAAAAACATGATCCATGTGTCTGCAACCACTAACATAATTTATTTTCAGTAATGACTAAATAAATTCAAATTCATAAACCAATTTTATCAATTTAAAGTTACTTCTTGACTTAGTCCAGAGTTTGGAGTCTTGTTATCAACACCCACATCAACGCCTCATTAATCTTCCTATCACTCAATAAACTAGTTAGCAACATATGAAATAATCATAATAAATCTCATGTAAAATTTTCAATAATATTTCATGCAATTAATACAACCATTTTCTTATTTTGAAATTAATAATCAACTAAATAAATTTTGAATATTTTTGTATGTGTTTATTAACCGAGTCATGCGTAAGAGAACACCCTCAAAGAACAAGTCTAGTTTGGAAAAAGTGATCGGGTAAAACGGGGCACTACATTAAATATCTTGCTCTAAGATTTTATAGGGACAATTTTTATCTAAATTGTTTTTTATATAAAAGGTAGAATTAATATGTGCAAAATAGAAAATTGGTATATACATCTTCTTAGCATCGATATCTAAAATCTCAATCCAAATGAGTTGATTTAGAGGGTCTATTTTTTTATGAACACAAATGTGAGGAGAAGTTTTCGTTCTTATGTAACAAGTTATGCCTCCAACCCCTCTATGAGAGGATTTCTTGCTCCATGTAGATCACAATATAAATTCATCCATGTTAGGGACCTTAGATTAATCATTATCCCAAGTTTCAACTAGAAATATAATATCATTTTCTCTTGAGATCCAACTTAATACAGGCCTTTTCTTCCAAGGAAATCTTCCAAGAAAGGATTCAAGGTGTCTCAAATTGCTATTTATTATTATCATTTTGGTCTCTATCCCTAATAATAGTTTTTTGGTTCCTAATTATTGCCCATTTTCCTTCCTTTCTTGATGCCTTTACCTTTTGAACCTCCTTCCTTAATTTATCTTGTTCTTCTAGAATGAGGTATTCATTTATAAATATTCCACATCCTTTTAAGCTCGGATTTTTTGTTATGATCCAGCACCTTAAAAAGGATAAAACATTAGTGATTATAGTCCACTTCGAGGGGGAAACCTCCTTTTACAATATATCCAATTCATAAATACAATATGAGATGAGATATGACTATCCTAAGACTAGGTATCCTTGGTATATAAATAGGAGACAAAGGGTGCAATTGAAATGAAAGGGTGCAATGAAGGGTTCTAGTCGACATACTAGAATTGTATAATAGTGAATTCAATATATATGTGGATTAATTATGGGTTTTATACATTACATGGGGATTTTCTAGGGATTAACAATCCCCTCCCCTTCAAACAAGTGTTTCCCTCAACACTTTGCTAACCATGGGTGTTTCTGCAAGAAAAAATCATCTTCCCATGTCATCTTTGCCACTGATAGGTTCTTCCATTTAATTAGGTACTTTGTAATTGCTCGATTTATCAATTTCTTAATCCTTGTTTCAAGGATCGTTTCTAGTTCTAGTATGATTTTCCATTCTTCATTAATCTTTGGTAAAATAGTTTGGACTGGGATCTTATTGTTGATGACCTTATTTAAGAAAGAAACATAGAAGACTGGATGTACACATGAAGATGGAGGCAATTCCAATTTGTAAGACACACTTCCAATCCTTTGCAAAACCTTATAGGGGCCATAATATTTGGGTGCTAATTTATTGTCCTTGTTGTGTTGCTTGAGGGACATCTATTTATATGGTTGTAGCCTCAGAAATACACAATCCCCCACTTCAAACTCCCTTTCACTATGATGTTGATCTTCTTGTTATTTCATATTATTTTTTGTTGTAACCAAGTTGTCATTCAATAGTTTGAGAACCTTTTGTTGGTCCCTTATGTGGTCCTCCACTACATCAACATTTGTATTCCCTTTCAAAGTTGATGTAATGGATAAAGGATGATACCCATACACTTCCAAAAATGGGGATATTTTTTATGAAGTATGGAATGATGTGTTGTACCACCATTCTGCCAAGGGAAACCACTTAACCCATTGTGTTCGTTTATCAAATGAAAAGAAATGAAGATATACTTCTACAAATTTGTTCATAATCTCAGTTTTTCCATCGGATTGAGGATGGTAAGATGAGTTGTTAGCCAATTGAGTACCCAAACAAGAAAATAATTCAGTCCAAAAATTTCTAGTGAAAATTGGATCTTTGTCACTTACAATAATCTTGGGGACTCCATGTAGCTTTTGAATTGTTTCCATGAATGTTGTGGCTACTGTACTTTATTTAAAAGGATGAGAAAGAGAGAAAAAATGGGCATAATTTTCAAGTCGATCCACTACTACCACGATGATAGTCTTTCCTTCGGATTTGGGTAAACCTATAACAAAATCCATTGAAAATTCTTCCCAATGTTGACTTAGTATAGCTGATGGTTGTATGAGACCCGACTTCTTGATTGTCTCCCCCTTATTATGTTGGTAGAACAAAAATTTAGACACAAAATTTTGAACATCATTTTAAGACCTTCCCAGAAAATCTCTTGCTTGATCTTGTGGTTCATTTTCAAGAATCATGAATGTCCTCTTATAGGAGAAGTGTGCAATTCCAGAAGGATCTTCTGTTTGAGTTGGGAATTATTACATAAATATAGGCAATCCTAATACCATATCAAATCATTCTTCCGTACAAAAATATATCATGAACTGGGGTCCTCTTGTAGTTTTTTAACGATATTGCATACCTCTTGATCTTGCTTCCATTCTATCCTTTCTTTTTCCACCCAATCAGATTGTGGAATAGAAATAGCACATAGTGAACCTTTTGTTTCTTTAACAGTAAATCAAATTATATGAACTCTGCTACATTGAATTATCAACCTAGGGATTGTAAATTGATTAAGTGCAATGCAAATATATGCAGGTACTAGTTTTCTAATCTATCTAATCAAGCATAAGGAAAATTGTTCACTACTTTAGCTGCAGAATAAGGTTCTTTTCATCTTCAGAAAGAACATATTAATGCTAATGATGCAAGAACATAATTATAATAACTCAAAGATAATTCAAATATTTGGGATAATCATTCTATTAAATTGGTAATAACACTCTTCCAATCACCTGAAGAAATGAGATTTCATGTTGATCATACATTCAATTATTGAACTGATGTATTCTTTATTAGTTATCTTCTTGTAAACATAAATGAATTATTTTGTAGAAAAGAAATGAGAGAAATATGAAAAGACACAACTAGATAAGCAAAAACAATACTAACAGTGGTTAAATCAATTGAATAGTTTGTTCCTCCTCAGGGGGGCTTCCTCGTTTGGGGAACGCTATTTGAAAAGGTCGAAGTATAAGCTCTTATAAACTTAGAATATGAAATGCATATAAGGAAATATTAAGGTAACAACAAATATGATTACAATGTTTTGATAAAAATAATTAAGGTAATATAGTGTCCCTGAAGATATAATTTCACACATATTTTTACAATTAAAATGAGATCACACAGATCAAAACTATGTGGATCTCACAAGTTGTTTGTAACAAATTACATATGTGCAAATGAAAAATCTGATCTATAGTCTTCGTGGATGTATAGATTAATCTTCGGCATCGACATATTGGATAAATTCATGACAAAATGCATGAATTTCTCTAATACATTCTTGTTCCTTCCTCATGCATCGATTTGATGAAGTTGGCTTACACACTATGCTACATCTACTCGTTCAATTGAACGTTTGACTTTTCTTCTTTTATAATATGGAGGATCCATGGGGTATGATGACAAGTGGATGAGATTCATGGGTCAATTTGACGTCTTCCATATGCCATGGTTTAGTCTAGGAGTGATAATATCCCTATGAAACAATGAATTAAATCTATAAACATGTTTTGGTATCTAGGCTACAGAATTGCATTTCGAGTTATTACATAAATGTAAGATTTTGTAGTTACTCATTAGAATAATAACTAATTAAATTGTATATTTGTAAAAAAAGAATGGAATTAAGTAAAAAAATGGGAAATTTACCTTCAATATTCCCCAATGCACATGTTTTGTAGTTGAGCATGATTTTAGGACAAAAAATGATAAAATGGGATATAACTAAGTCATAGATATGGGATTCTAGATGAAATACTAAGATGGGAATGTGACAGAAATATTATATTTTGATGACTCAACATCTCCCCCACATAGAATATGTTTCATGTCCTCATGCAACCAAAATGACTTTGCTTCCTCCAAAAAAAATTCAAAATTTATTACCCCTTCCTCCTTAAGTTCTTTCTGAAGCATCGACCAAAATATTCAATCTTGAGACTTGTCCCTGACTCCTTGCCTTATCTATATTTTTCCTCAATATTCCAATCTTGATTCTTCTTAACCTTCTCTACATATACCATTTTCAGGCCTTATTTTTTATCAACTTCTTCTGAGATTCCAACTTCTCTTTATCTTTTCGCAACTCGACAATGTTGGCTTTTAAGGCTGAATTTTCTGATTTAATATGATTGTTAGGGAGTGTTAACTCTTTGAGTTATTCCTTAATTTTATGATCTTTACAACTTGCTTCTCTTTAAAATAAGTGGTAATAGGTTCAATTACTGGTTCTTTTTGAATCACAATGGCCTCGTGAATTTCATAATCAGTTTCAAACTAATTAAATTCTATGTCTAATTCCTTTGAGTCATAAATTGGAAGATGTACTAATAAATGAATCGGACCTCGGATTTTTGTTCAGAGTTGTCTTCTTCAAATTGTTTTGTTGCTTATTGTTATATGCCTCAAGTTCAATGGCCTCCTTATCTTGATCTTGGATTCTATCATTCTTTTCTATAGCTAAACATTTTTGTCATACTTCAGGTTGTTTTTTGCATGATGGCCTCTACCTTCCTTTTCTTGTTATGTATTGCCTCTACTCTACCTCCAAGTTCATGAGACCTTGAATTATCATCTTCTATATTTAATTCATTGTCACTAGTTTTATTATCTTCCTGAACGATGTGCTTCCTCTAGGTCATCCTATGGATTGTCAAGGTTCAAGGTTTGAAACCTTGATTGTTTTTTTTGCTTCCTATTTATACTCTTGTTGATGCTTGAATTTGTTAGGACCAAAACGACAACCTCATGAGGATATAAATCCTTGTGTGTTTTTATAGAGGTGGTACTCCTCTTTGGATTATGATATTATTTAATATTCTAGATCAATAAATAATATAGGACCTTGAGAAAGTTCACTCTTATACTCAAAGAAAGATAAAAATGCAAAAAAATAAGAGTTTTTATTTTAAGAGAATTCCTGAGAAATGACCAGGAACCTCACACATCACATATTTGAGAACATAAATACAATTTCCTCACATCCATCATAGTGAAAATAAAGATTTTTTATCACACATAAAAATAAAAGAAGATGGTCCAGATGCATAGGAGAACTTTGATAGAGTAAACACATGTATAGATCAAAAGAAGAAAATGATAAACCAATTTCAAATATTTTATACTCAAAACTCAGTGTTATAAAACACCATCAAAATTGATCCCGACTAAGTTCTCTTGGGATTTCTAAAATAATAAGGTTTGTTACAATGCTTTGAAATTTAAAATGTGTTTGTTAAGAGGACTGGAATTAGGACTCCCATAGACTAGAAAAGTAAATATAAACGGGAAATAAACTGTAGAGAGAATAAAATTGGACGATGCAGAAAACAAAAACCTGGAAGGAACAAAAAAAGGAAGTTATCATATTTCAGTTAAACCTTTCTATTCAAAGAAGAAGAATAACTGGATGAAAATTTATAAGGAAAGCAGAATGCGATCAGTATGCACTTACTATGATGGTATCTCTCTCTTTTCACTTGTTTGTTGTTGTCCTTTTATTCTCCTCGTTGACAGTTACTGGAACTTCCCCAACTATCGTTTCTTGGCCCTCATTAGTTAACTTATCAATTTCTCTTTTAAACCAATCTTTAATGTAATTCTTCATGGCCGCAACATTTATCTCATGTATAATTTTGATACTAAATAGTTCTCCTTCTAAATCTCTTAGGTCATGAGAAATATCATGGATCGATTCTTCAATATATTAAGTTTTCATAGTAATCAATAAGCCAATTATCGATTCTTTTTTCACCATACTCAATTAAATGCCATTAAATTTTTGAGTTGATAATCCCTTTAACATATCCACATGTTCATCAAACTGTTACTTTGTCATAAACATTGAATTAATGATTAATTTAGGATATTGAACCACATCGATACTACCTTCTAAGTATATTTATGTAATCGTTCTGAATAGTTCTTCTCTTTTTATTATAACTTCACTGCATGGTTGGAATATATTTCTTAGATTTTTAATCTTGTCTTTCCAACAGGTGTTCAAATATTTGATTCGACTGGGAAAAAGAAGATCTTCTTCTCTCCTCTTCGCTTTTGTCATGTTTTATACTTTTATCCCAAATGGTAAAACAACATCTATATAAAATCCTTATTCATTTTTAAAATCAGCTTGAAGATATTCAATAAATGCATGTGCTCTCGAACCAAAAGAAACAATATTCGTAGAGACTTCCTAGGCCTCTATTGCAAGTGATGTTCTCTTTTTCATATTTTTCTCAACATAATTTTGAATAGTTGTAAGAAAAATTTATGATCCTTCAAATTTGATACCTAGTGTGCTTGGTTTTATCATTGTCAAAGGGCTTGCCAAAATGGGAAGAGGAATCAAGGTAGTTTCCAATTCTTTGATCTTTTCCTTTAAGTTGCCATTCTCAGCCTCCAAACCATCAATAGACTCATCAAGACCATCCTCGGTTGCCTTATGAATTTTGGAAATTTGGGGCGGTCACATATACTTGAAGTCAACCTCTGAGCGGAATTTTCCTTTCATATTTTTCTGGTCATTTCTTTCCACAATCAACTTTTTAGATTATTTATCAAAAACAACTCTCTGAAAAGTGAAGGAATCTTCTTCACTAAAAGTATCATTCCCAACAAATTCCAATATGGAATTGTTGGGCCCAACAACTCCCCCTAAATTTTTTACAAAATTTAAAGGGGGCCCCATTAGAATCTTGATAAATATAATGAGCTATAGAATCAACCTTTTCAAATAGTTCCATACCTTGGCTTGCTTTGAGACAAACTTAAGACATTCACTATAGTATGATATATTCATTACAAGAGTATATGTCAAAAGTTAGAAACGAGCATAAAAATATCAATTTAAACAAAAACGTTAATTTTTATCAAATGTTTACTTTCATTTAAATTATGATTATGTGTTCTTTCTTTTGTTCATTAGCAAGTTTGACTATTTTGAATAATGAGTTCAATACTTCATCAAATAATATCTTGGTTGGTTTCTCATTTTCATGAAATCATTTGGTGATATTAAATAATTAAATTCTTTTTTCATTTTGCATCTCATTTCAAAATAATAATAATAAAAGAATTATCTATCATTTGTTTGATTTTGTAAAAAACTAAGATTAATATTTTTTCTCCATTAACTTGTAGCTTCTAGATCATATTTGAAAGGAAATTATAAAAAATGTTTGTTTATAAGTTATAGTTAGTTTAAATTCATTTTTTATTTTTCTTGATTTTGTTTTATTCACAATTTTTAGGTTATTAATTTAGGTTTCTTTTTGTTTCACAGGTTTTTATTATCAAATATTTGATACGGATCTGATCATGGCTTGATTTTATTATCCAAATACGTTCAAGATGATTGATCCAAAAATAATTTTGGATTGCTACAAATAATTTTTTGAGCAACAACAGATAATATTTGCTAAGGCGTCAAGATCAGACAGACGATTTTGCATAATTTTTTGTAGCCAAACTTTGAGGAATTTGAAGAAAGGGTTGAAAACCCAAATGGACCCATTTACCTTCCGTGTAGAGATTTTCCCCCAAAAATGCACGATTTGAAAGATATTGATGTCTTTTTACGAGGCAAATTTCAGGTGGTGAAAATTAATAGTGACGCCCAGACTGTTCATTCATTGTATAAATATATGAGAAAGTTCAAAGCCAAAGGAATATCCAAGAATTGGAGAGGAGGATTTTAATCCTTTCTCTTTTGTATATTATTTCTTTTGTAAACTTTTTATTTCTTTTCAAATGGAGTAATGGATGGCTGGAATATTTGGGAGAATGGACGAGTATTTTTAAAGAAGAATATGGAATTCCAGGTTGCTTAATGGCTTTTGTCCTGTGAGTAAAATGGTTTTATTTTCATATAATATATTCATATTCTTTGAATAATTTATTATGCATTGATTTAAATAGCTTTAGTCTTTTTTATCAATACATGGTTAATTATTATCATTTATGTATTAATTTTTCAAATCTTTAAATTCTATTATCCAAAAAAAATATTTTACGACTACAGAATGGACAAGTGATTCCAAAAAGTTAATAGAACGACATATATGCATTTTGACTTTAGCCTTTTGTTTATAATGTTGTTATTTATGTTTTTTTAATCATGTTACATGTGGAGGTCTGATATCTTTAGATTAAATGATATGTGATGTGTAGGAGGTTTATATTATAAATACCATCTATCATTTGCTTCAATCAAAATATAAATGTTGTGATTATATCTTCGATTTAAATAATAGGATTTATCTTTGAGTTTTAAATTGAATGATAAAATGAATAGATTGCTTCTAGATTTATCTTGTTGTAATCATGTATAATTATGAGATCACAAGTTTATGTTTTTGTTTCATTTTCTGTCATTAAAACCTAAGCCATCAATACATGTTCTGAATTTATTTAGAACAGTCATAAGGTTCATTGCAAATTTATCTCTTAGACATGGTAGTCAGATGTTCAACACTCATGCATATGCTTGGATACACTTCACTAATTCACTGATGTAACATCCTGCTCTAGCGCACTGAGAAAACTTATTCTTTGAGGACACGTGCTCGTAAGTGATCTGGACTTTTATGATTTTAAAATATTTATCCTTGATTATGATGCATTATGATAGATGACATGATGTTTTACTGCTTTGACATAGACAGGTGCTATTGACTCGGTTTGACTGAGTGTGCAGGGTTTTTGGACCTTGAGGATGTTGAGGCATCAATGGAACCCCTTGGACTCCGGATTGAGTCAGGGAGTGTGCTATTTGGGTCGATTTATTTACTGTGATATCACATTGATTTGATGTTATGATGTGGACATGTTCTGACATGTTGTTGATGATGCAGGCTGACGATAGCTTGCCGACCAGACTCACATATGGAGTAAAGGGGCCACACACGATTTCTAGAGAGGTTGAAAGAGAGGTGTGGACAGTAGCCCTGCCACAGCCTACTAGCACTCCCGTCGTGGCTCAAACTGTAGGTTAACGATTACCTAGTTCGAGAGGATCCACGATGTCGTGAGGGAAGACTGTGACAGTCGCTCACGATGATTCTAAAGGGCGCGCAATAAGGCGGGGGCCTGATTCCTTAGAGCCCTTAGTCTCCCACAAGTTCACCTGGCGGAGTGTTGACTCCAGGGGTTATAGATGTCTACCAATCAGTCAAGTTGGTGAGTGGCACCCTTGGAGTACGTGGTGCATCCTGAAGGGCACGTCGCGTGAAAGAAACACAAGTTGGGGAGTGGCACCCTTGGAGCACGTGGTGCATCCTGAAGGGCACGTTGCATGAAAGAAACACAAGTTAGCGAGTGGCACCCTTGGAGCATGAGGTGCATCCTGAAGGGCACGTCGCGCAAAAGAAACAACCGAGGTGAGTGGCACCCTTGGAGCACATGGTGCGTCCTGAAAGGCACGTCGCATTGATGTTGAGGAAGGAACAAACCTAGATGGCCCTAAGACATTTAACACCTTAAAAAATTCTTAAAACGACTTCCCTAAATAAGTTTTTCCCAGTTCAGAATCTAAACCTAAGTCTAAAACTTCTCTAGGGTAAAATTTTGTTAAGCCTTAAGAAAAAGACTCTAAAAAAAAAAAAAAAAAAAAAGATATAAACTAAAACCCACTTAAGTAATAATTTTAGTCTTCTTAAATTTAGAGGGTAAAATGAAGAGAGGAATAAGTTAATTAAAATCCATCGTGTTAAATTGTAAAGAGGATATAAATTATTTAACTTGTGGAAGTATAAAAATATTTTAAATTAATAATAAAGGGAAAAGAGTAAATAGCGCAACTGCCATTTTGTCTCTAATAAAAAGGGGAAAGAAGGGAATAATAAGAATTAGGAAACTAAGTAATGAAGGAAACATAATTAAGGAAAGTTGGGAACTTATGGTAAAAAGCGAGGTCAACATAATAAGGAATCTGCAATTAAGAACCTTCTAATTTTAGCTAATTTAGCAACTTCTTTTTAGGGAAATTATTTAAAACATGTAAGGGGATCTAGGAACACCTAGGAGGGAATTTAGGAGCAACTCTAGGTGGGTGAGGGAAATGAGTAATTTAATAATTTAAAGAAAACAATTATTTGAGGAAAGAGGGGGATGGACGACACTTGTGCGAAGGAGAATATTTAGAATATCTTTATTAAAACTTAATTAAAATGTGATTTAGGGAAAGTTGGAGGTTGGAAAAACTCTATAAAAGAAAGGGAAGATGAGGAAGACGGGGTTGTTAGCGTAACATTACACTGCCGGAATTGTGACTTGACTGATTACTTGTGGAGAGTTGGGATTTCTCAGCTCGGATAGGAGTGGTATCTCGGCTTTGCGAGGCGAGCTGGGAAGCTAGACATACCATCTGGATAGTGTGTGGCTCCTTTGCGGCTCGGGGGGCTAAGGGGGAAGCAGAGTACCCCTAGCGATTGGCTGGGAGGTACCGGTGAGGTCTCGACGGTCGGCGAGCGGGAGCGGCATGGAGCGTGGGACGTCATCCGAAGAAAGTGATAAGGCAATGGTATGATCCTTATATGTTAGAATAGAATGCATATTTCTTTACTTCGGTCGATAAGATTTTAATTGTTGTAAAGGTTGATTTTAATTGTTGTAAAGGTTGATTTAGCTGTTGGTCGCCGGTATATTTTTTCCCTGCATTTAATCTTTGCACCGGTATTAATCATCGAACTCGGTCTTAAGCTATTGCCCTTTTGTTGAACGCCTAAAAATTATATGGCCTGGGTTCTGGTTGGGGTTCTACTCCCCTTGGCCGGGATCTTCATCCTTCAGAGTTACTCTTCACGCTGTATTATTCCTGGATGTTGGTTATTCACTTTTAGAATTTACGCTGTACAGATTTACAATCTTTAACATTCGCTGATGTAGCTAAGATGCTTGGTTGTTTTTTTGGGGTTACATGGAGGTGATGCATGTAGGAGTTTATGCGGTAATAATACCACCCGCGTGGCTGCCTTTCCCTTAGATATAAATTATCTTTATTTTTACTGTGGTAAGAACATTATAATTTTACCCCTTTACCGTGTCTTCAGCTTCGAAATCTTCCAGTAGAGGACGGGTTGGAATTTCGCTCAGCAAGATGATACATTAGGTTTAGTTGAGGACCTATTACTCTTGCCTCTCTTCCCCACCCGCTGTTGCGTACCTTACCACCTTAAACGCTCAGTATTGGACCACCCTGGACAACGATCTTGGAAAGGTGTGGCTAGAATGCCTTTCCCTTCCGCAAAAATGCAAGACCTTTTGGATAGGAATCGCAAATTGTGTTGCGCGTTGATGCAAAATGCGCGTTGGTTGTGCTGCGCGTTCCTTCCTTTGGCTACCAAGTTCAGTTGCGTTGTCTAAGTCGAACAATGGTAATTTTTCTTTGCCCAACCACACCACGTGGGGGTCAACCCACACTACTAGCGTTTTTGTCATTACCTGTTGTCTGTTATGAGACAGACGGCCCCCCTTATGTTAGGACTTGGAGCATTGATATTAATGACTTCACAATGTTAGGCCTGTAGAAACCGAGGCACAGACCTAATAAATTTTGATGACATGCCTCTTTCCCCCTCAAACTATTCTTTAGAAACCAAAATTGGAAAGGGGTCTGAGGCGACTTCTGAGGCGGTTCCATTGGAGAAATGCGCAGTAACTCTGATGACTTTTAGTTGTCGTGTTACTTTGACAGTTATTTCATCGCTACATCTAGTTGGGCTTTGTTGAACAGAGGGGAGTGGCCAGCACACTTGTTTTCAAATGAGCAAGGTATCTAGTTTTAGTCGAAGAGCCCCTCTTGAACTCTTAGATCTAATTAAACGTTCATTTGACCGGATTTTTTAGTAGATTTAACCCACCTTATCTCCCTTAGTGATTCCCTTATAAAATTTGCATGATAAATCGTGATACTGTTGAATTGTTGACTGGTGTCTCTCTATTCGGAACTATAATGGGTGGTTAGCACCTGAATCGGTTACTGTAAGGTTTTAGTAATTATAAAAGGCAATGTAATGGTTACTGTAATTGGTTACTGTCATGTTATAGTAATTATAAAAGGTACTGTAAGGGTTACTGTAATCGGTTACTATAATGTTATAGTAATTAAAAAGGTAACTTCATTGTAATCAGTCGTTCTAATTTATAGGGGGATGTTATTGCCTTTCTAAATGAATGGAGGTTCGGGTTAGACAATATTGTGATGTACTACGTTGATCTCCCCATTGGTTTTATGGATTCTGAAATGCTAAGGTAAGGAATGGCTAACGCTAATGATAATAATTAGGGAATGCCAGTTTTCAAGCGATTAATTGCTGTGGAATGTTTTTGCCAAGTGTAAATTTATGGTCAAATGATGGTCATATAATAGTAATATGAATTGAAATGTTAATAAAATTTATTGGTTGGCAGCATACCCGAGGTAAGTTAGTGATATTTTGTTGCAGTGTTATTGACATGAATGTAATATGATGGGACGTGATGGAATTGAAGCCTTGAATTAAATGGTAGTACTCTGGAGTGGTTTCCTTTTTGTATTGCTTGCAAATAGAAAGTTGATCAATTCCTTTTTATCGAAGTAGCTGCAACCTGTGTTTCCAACCTTAAAATTTATTCCTTCTTGTCTACGTTGTCACATTGATTGTATGATTCTTATTTAAAAAGATATTTATATATAATAGATTGTAACATCAGGGTTAAGATAACCTATCAACAGCAATAGGTGGTGTTATTTACTCGCAACATTAGTATAACCTACAAGTAGAGATATTCTCATCTTATTGGAAAAGACACTGAAATTTTATCGACATTGATGATTTAAATTGGTATTTAATTCTTAATTTTTCACTTAAGTAAAATGGCTCATTTCTTCAAAATGCATAGCAAGCTACCTAGGAGTTGAATTGATTACATGAGTGGAATCGTCGTTAAATGATGCCTGACTTAAATGATATTGACCTTAACAAGTTACTAAACGTATTTAGAAGAGTCCTATGACATTTCAATTGAAGTTGTGCCCATGTGGTTCTGGCTTTTCTTCATTAGTTTCCTATTGCTCATTTGGCTTTGTTTTTATTCCGTATTGGGTTTTTCTGTGTTGCCCTTAATTCTGGCGAGCACCCTTACCCGATGGGTTCCTTCGGCAGGGTGATTTTATTGATTGGCTTAGGGTTGGGCTGTTAAATTTAGGGTTAATAAAGTTGTTGTTTATTTCTATGCTGACGTTTAGGGTCGGGTTAATTTCAATGTTAGTACTATATTGGAATTGTCCAAACTCACAGTTGTATGATATCAAACTCTTTGATCTGATAAAGCTATTCACTCTGTATATAAGGCTGTGTGTGGGATTATTTTCTATGTAAAGAATCAAGTTCCGTATCAAGAGTCTCGAGCCCTTTAAAGGCAAGGTTTCCACTCTTGTGACACACCTCTAAGGTCATATCAGTAGTCTTAGGCTCTTTAAAGGCAGAGTTCCCACCACTGCGACCTCCTGACAGAGATTACTAGTTTCTGCCTGAGCGGTCGGCCAGGAGCCTATATGAAATTCTCTCTCTCCGGAGCAGAGAACTAAGATTAAACGCCCTGCTTTCCTGTGTAGAAATAGTAAAATATACTACTATGGATTCTTCCATCTGTGTTCGTACTGTACATAACACAGTATGTCGTTCAATGCTTGCAGTTACTTGTTGTGTGCCTTATGTCTATGGTCGTTTAATGCTTGCAGTTACTTGTTGTGCGCCTTATGTCTTCTTGTTGTGATCATCGTGGTTGCGTCTTGTTAGCCGTCAGGTGGCGGCATAGAGTCAAGTGTGTATGTTTCCTTTTTACACACGTGCACACACTTTTAAAAACAAAAAAAGAATTTGCATCTATTATCAAAGTTGTTGTCGTAACGAGGAGGCTGTTACATATGGTATCAGAGCGGGGTTCGACCCGCGACTTGGGATTCTCTATGGCTTTCGTTGACATGATTAGATTTGATTATACTATTGTTGATCGAGTTGATTATGTGCGTGTAGGTAATCATGGTTAGAGGATGTCATGGAGGTAGATGACGGGGTGCTAGGGGAGGAGGTGTGACGCCTCTAGTAGCATCCACCCCTAAGGGGTCTAACCCCCAGGGAGGCGAGCAGGTTCTTGGACAGGAGCAGATAGCAATTGGAGACGTGGTCGAGATGATGATGTCTTTTCAGCGCATGTCTGAGGCACTGATCAGCCGATTGGACAGAGACGAAGCTAAGGCATCGGCACCTGTTGAGGTTCCGCCGCGTGCAACGGCCGTTACTGGTAGCATTCACCGTGAACTCGAGAAGGTCAAATTTCTCGAGTTCTTTGGTTCCCCGGACAGCGCAGCCACCGAGGCATGGTTGGAGAATATGGCGATGTGCTTCACACTTCGCGATTATACCTCCAACATGAAGGTCCGCATGGCAATCTTTCAACTGAAGGGGAGCGCTCTTCTATGGTGGAAGATGCTTCTGTCGCAACTGAACATGGCCATCGAAGACGTGTCATGGGAACTGTTCAAGGAACGGTTCCGAGAGAGGTATCTTTCAGAGAAATTCATTGAGCGTCAGTGTAATGAGTTCAATGTTGTACGACAGGGAGGTCATACGGTGCCCGAGTACGAGGCACGTTTTATGGAGCTGCTCTGGTATGCTCCGCACCTTAACACAGAAAAACTTAAGGTCAATAGGTTCATGTTTTGCCTTACTGGCAGCCTGCATGAAAAGGTTAGGATTTTGATGCCTCAAACCTTGCACGACGTCGTCCAGAAGTCCCTCATAGCAGAGGAGGAGCTTATCAACGGGGGTCAGACTAGGACTCCAGCGAGACCAGCAAGGCAGGTTCCATCTGGGACATAGTAGCACCAGACACCAGCGAGACATACGTCGGGATATCGTGGCTTCCAGAGGGGATCCACTTTCACTACACCCCGATGACCGTCGCCTCAGCAGTGGACACCTTATCGGGGACCACAACATCAGCAGCAGCATCGCTCGCAGTAGCAGAAGTTTAGGCCTGTTCAATAGAACAGACCTGGATTCCAGACCGGTGGGCGGTCATCTTCTACTTCGGGTACCAGGACTACTAGGCCGAAGAAGGGGTGTTGGACATGTGGGGAGCCACACTACCAACGCGACTGTCCTGTGGAGAGGACCAGAGTGTTCAGATCAGTCTAACCCACTATCGTGGGAGATATGGGCAAGGCCCATCGAATTCATGCAGTGGTAAATAACCACTAGGCAGAGCACCAATCGACTGTGCTCGAGACGACATGTATTGTCTCTGACCAGACCCTTAGTATTTTGATAGACCTAGGAGCTACTAGGAGTTTCATTTCTGGTGCAGTGCTAAAAAGGATTAAGGTAAAGGCAGTCGAATAGGATGAGTTTAGCTTCATAGAGATGGCTTCGGGAGCCAAACAGAAGGTTGGAGGAAAGGTTACGGGCTATGCCCTTAACCTGGGAGAGTTTGTCACGAGGGTCAACTTGTACGTCACGATCTTAGGATCTTTTGACGTCATGATCGGTATGGATTGGTTGGAATCGCATGAGGCGATACTCAACTGTAAGACGAAATGGTTGAGCTTGGTTGATGATGAAGGACAAAGATGTGTGATTGTAGGATGGAACTAGGGAGTTTCCCTGAGGTTCGTCTCTTCCTTACAGTTACGGAAGAGTATGCGCAAGGGGTGCAAGATTTATGCGATCCTTGCGCTAAACGAAAAGGGAGTGGCGAAAGGTCTAGAACACCTTTCGGTGGTGAAGGAGTTTGCGGACGTATTTCTAGAGGAGTTGCCTGGGATGCTACCAGAAAGGGAACTGGAGTTTACCATAGACTTGAAACCGGGGACCGAACCAATAGCAAGGATGCCTTATCGGATGTCGAACCTGGAGTTGCAAGAGGTGAAAATGCAACTGAAGGAGTTGTTGGACCTGGGACTGATACATCCTAGTGTGTCATCGTGGGGTGCACCTGTTATTTTCATTCGGAAGAAGGATGGATCATGGAGGATTTGCATTGACTACCTTCAACTGAACAAGGCTACCATCAAGAATCAGTAACCCTTACCAAGAATTGATGATTTGTTCGATCAAATGAAGGGTGCGACAGTGTTCTCCAAGACCGATTTGCGATCAGATTATCACCAGTTACAGATCAAGGAGGATGACGTCCCTATGACCTCCTTTAAGACGAGATTTGGACATTACGAGTTTACTGTTTTACCGTTTGGACTGACAAATTCCCTAAGGGTATTCATGAGTTTGATGAATAGGGTGTTCTGCGAGTACTTGGACAAGTTCATCCAAGTATTCATTGATGATATATTGATCTACTCTCGGACGATGGAGGAGCATGACGAGCACTTGCGCTTGGTACTATAGTGTCTACGAGAGAACAAATTGTATGGGAAGTTGTCCAAATGCTCTTTTTATCAATCGAGGATTCACTACTTAGGGCATGTCATCTCCGGCGAAGGCATCACCATGGATCCCGCAAAGGTTGAGACTATTATGGAATGGCCTGCGCCGACGAATGTCACAGAAGTGCATAGCTTTATGGGTTTAGCAGGATACTATCGATGGTTTGTCGAGGGATTTTTGAAGATAGCAAATCCGATCATAGAATTGTAGAAGAAAAACAAGAAGTTTGTTTGGACCGAGAAATGTGCGGAAGCATTTCGAAGGCTTAAGGAGTTGTTGACAACAGTGCCGATACTAAAAGTCCCTTACATGGACATGGACTTCTTGGTATGCACTGACGCATCCAAGGAAGGTTTAGGCGGAGTCTTGATGCAAGACGGATGAGTGATTTCTTACATTTAGAGGAAACTGAGAAGGCATGAAGAGAACTACGCGATGCATGATTTAGAGTTATTAGCCATTGTTTATGCCTTGAAGGTTTGGAGACACTACCTTGTTGGCCGAAAATTTGAATTAAAGACTGATCATTGTGGACTACAACACATTTTTACGCAAAGCGACCTGAACATGCGACAACGACGTTGGTCAAAATTGCTTGGCGAGTACGATTTTGAGATCAATTACATAAAGGGAACAGTGAACCGAGTGGTGGATGCTTTGAGTCGAATGTCGTGCATATTTTTGATGTTTCCTCTTCAGATGGATCTACGTGGGAATATTCTCACTTTACAGTGTGATGATGATTGGTACAAAGAGGTCGAGGGTTTTATCGGACAAAACACCATGATGGTACCATGATATGAGGGATTTTCATTTGATAGCGATGGGTTATTGAGTTTTAGAAGTCAGATTTACATACTGCCAAATGACGAGTTAATGATGTTGATCCTGAGCGAGGCTCATAGAGAAGTTTACATGGCTCACCCAGTAGTCACGAAGATGAGGGAAAACCTTAAACCCTTATTCTCCTGGAAGGGAACAAAGGCCGACATAGTCAACTTTGTGGCTAGATGTCTATAGTGTCAGCAGGTAAAGGCTGAACATAGACACCCGGCAGGATTACTTCAACCACATGCCATTCCGGAATCGAAATGGGAAGTTATTTCGATGGATTTTATTGTTGGATTGCCATTGACGGCAAGGAGACACAACTCGATTTTTGTAGTAGTAGACACTCTGACGAAGAGTGCTCACTTTATTCCTATGTGTATGACGTATCAGGCACCTGACATAGCTAGAGTTTTCATCAGTGAGATTGTGAGGCTGCATGGCATGCCTAAGAGGATTATATCCAATCGAGGATCGGTGTTTACTGGACGAGTTTCCAAGAGGCCTTGGGAACTCAACTTAACTTTAGTACTGTGTATCACCCAGAGACTGACGGACAGACAGAACGAACAAACCAAACCTTGGAAGACATGTTGCACATGTACATGATGGACCAACAAAAGCATTGGGAGGAATTCTTGCCTCTAGTAGAGTTCGCTTACAACAACAGTTACCAGAGCACCATTAAGATGGCGCCTTTTGAGTTTCTTTACGGGCGACCGTGTCGGACGCCCTTGAGTTGGGATTGGTTTGAGGATAGGGTCCTGGTGGGACCAGAAGCGATCCAAGAAATGGAAGAGCAAATGCAAACCATAAGACAAAGGATTAAAGAAGCGCAGGATCGACAGAAGAGTTATGTTGATGCGCACCGAGTCAACAGTAGTTACGAGGTCGACGATCGAGTCTTCTTGTAGGTTAAACCACATAAGAGTTCGATCAAGTTTGGAAAGGGAGCTAAACTCTCTCCTAGGTTCGTGGGACCTTTCGAGATTGTGGAGAGAAAGGGGCCCATGGCCTATCGACTAGCCTTACCTGATTCTTTGAGGCATATGCATGATGTTTTTCATGTATCTGTTTTGAGACATTATATTAGTGATCCTACGCATGTGATTGACATGAGTTCCTTCCAGGTATTAGACGAGGGAGCACTCACGGCTGAGCCGGTCCGCATATTGGATCATCGCGTTGGACAGCTAGGACGTCGAACGGTAGATCAGGTCAAGGTCCAATGGGACAGATATAGTCTGCACTCGGCAACCTAGGAGGACGCATATGATATGCGCCAGCAGTTTCCATTTTTTTTTGATAGATAGACTTATGATACTGTGGTACTTTTATTTCAGCATTTATACTGAGAAACTTCAGGACAAAGTTTAGACCAAGAGGGGGTGTATGTAACATCCCGCTTTGGCGCACTGAGAAAACTTATTCTTTGAGGACACTTGCTCGCAAGTGATCTAGACTTTTATGATGTTAAAACATTTATCCTTGATTATGATGCGTTATGATAGATGACATGATGTTTTACTGCTTTGACATAGATAGGTGCTATTGACTCGGTTTTACTGAGTGTGCAGGGTTTTTGGATCTTGAGTATGCTGAGGCATCGATGGAACCCCTTGGACTCTGGATTGAGTCACGAAGTGTGCTATTTGGGTTGATTTATTTACTGTGATATTACATTGATTTGATGTTATGATGTGGACATGTTCTGACATGTTGTTGATGATGCAGGCTGACGATAGCTTGCCGACCAGACTCACATATGGAGTAAAGGGGCCACACATGATTTCCAGAGAGGTTGAGGGAGAGGTGTGGACAACAACCCTGCCACAGCCTACTAGCACTCCCGCCGTGGCTCAAACTGTAGGTTAACGATTACCTAGTTCGAGAGGATCCACGATGCTGTGAGGGCAGACTGCGATAGTCGCTCACGATGATTCTAAGGGGCCTACAATAAGACGGGGGCCTTATTCCTTAGAGATCTTAGTCTCCCACAAGTTCACCTGGTGGATTGTTGACTCCAGCGCTTATAGATGTCTACCAATCAGTCAAGTTGGCAAGTGGCACACTTGGAGCACGTGGTGCATCCTGAAGGGCACGTCGCGCGAAAGAAACACAATTTGGCGAGTGGCACTCTTGGAGCACGTGGTGCATCCTGAAGGGCACGTCGCGTGAAAGAAACACAAGTTAGCGAGTGGCACCCTTGGAGCATGTGGTGCATCCTGAAGGGCACGTCGCGCAAAAGAAACAACTGAGGCGAGTGGCACCCTTGGAGCACGTGGTGCGTCCTGAAAGGAACATCGCATTGATGTTGAGGAAGGAACAAACCTAGATGGCCCTAATACATTTAACACCTTAATAAATTCTTAAAACAACTTCCCTAAATAAGTGTCACCCAGTTCAGAATCTAAACCTAAGTCTAAAACTTCTCTAGGGTAAAATTTTGTTAAGCCTTAAGAAAAAGACCCTAAAAAAATTAAATAAATAAAGATATAAACTAAAACCCACTTAAGTAATAATTTTAGTCTTCTTAAATTTAGAGGGTAAAATGAAGAGAGGAATAAGTTAATTAAAATCTGTGGTGTTAAATTTTAAAGAGGAAATAAATTATTTCACTTGTGGAAGTATAAAAAGATTTTAAATTAATAATAAAGGGAAAAGAGTAAATAGTGCAACTACCATTTTGGCTCTAATAAAAAGGGGAAAGAAGGGAATAATAAGAATTAGGAAACTAATTAATGAAGGAAACATAATTAAGGAAAGTTGGGAACTTATGGTAAAAAGCGAGGTCAACATAGTAAGGAATCTGCAATTAAGAACCTTCTAATTTGAGCTAATTTAGCAACTTCTTTTTAGGGAAATTATTTAAAACATGTAAGGGGATCTAGGAACACCTAGGAGGGAATTTAGGAGCAACTCTAGGTGGGTGAGGGAAATGAGTAATTTAATAATTTAAAGAAAATAATTATTTGAGGAAAGAGGGGGACGATCGACACTTGTGCGAAGGAGAATATTTAGAATATCTTTATTAAAACTTAATTAAAATGTGATTTAGGGAAAGTTGGAGGTTGGAAAAACTCTATAAAAGAAAGGGAAGATGAGGAAGATGGGGATCGGCTGTTAGCGTAACGTTACGCTGCCGGAATTGTGACTTGACTGATTACTTATGGAGAGTTGGGATTTCTCAGCTCGGATAGGAGTGGTATCTCGGCCTTGCAAGGCGTGCTGGGAAGCTAGACATACCATCTGGATAGTGTGTGGCCTCTTTGCGGCTCGGGGGGCTAAGGGGGAAGCAGAGTACCCCTAGAGATTGGCTGGGAGGTACCGGTGAGGTCTCGATGGTTAGCGAGCGGGAGCGGCACGGAGCGCGGGACGTCATCCGAAGCAAGCGATAAGGCAACGATATGATCCTTATATGTTAGAATAGAATGCATTTTTCTTTACTTCGATCAATAAGATTTTAATTGTTGTAAAGGTTGATTTAGCTGTTAATCATTGGTATAGTTTTTCCCTGCATTTAGTCTCTGCACCAGTATTAATGATCGAACTCGGTCTTAAGTTATTGCCCTTTTGTTGAACACCTAAAAATTATATGCCCTAGGTTCTGGTTGGGGTTCTACTCCCCTTGGTCGAGATATTTATCCTTCAGAGTTACTGTTCACGCTATATTATTCCTAGATGGTGGTTATTCACTTTTAGAATTTACGCTGTACAGATTTGCGGTCTTTAACATTCGCTGATGTAGCTAAGATGCTTGGTTTTTTTGGGGGGCTTACATGGAGGTGATGCATGTATGAGTTTATGCGGTAATAATACCACCTGCGCGGCTGCCTTTCCCTTAGATATAAATTATCTTTATTTTTACTGTGGTAAGAACATTATAATTTTACCCCTTTACCGTGTCTTCGGCTTCGAATTCTCCTAGTAGAGGACGGGTTGGCATTTCGCTCAGCAAGATGATACGTCAAGTTTAGTTGAGGACCTATTACTCTTGCCTCTCTTCCCCACCCGTTGTTGCGTACCTTACCACCTTAAACGCTCAGTATTGGAGCACCCTGGACAACGATCTTGGAAAGGTGTGGCTTGAATGCCTTTCCCTTCCGCAAAAATGTCGGACCTTTTGGAAAGGAATCGTGAATTGTGTTGCGCGTTGATGCAAAATGTGCGTTGGTTGTGCTGCGTGTTCCTTCCTTTGGCTACCAAGTTCAGATGCGTTGTCTGAGTCGAACGCCGGTAATTTTTCTTTGCCCAACCACACCACGTGGGGGTCATCCCACACTACCAGCGTTTTTTTCATTACCTGTTGTCTGTTATGAGACAGACGCCCCCCCTTATGTCAAGACTTGGAGCGTTGATATTAACGCCTTTACAATGTCAAGCCTATAGAAACTGAGGCATGGACCTAATAAATTTTTCTGACATGCCTCTTTCCCCCTCAGACTATTCTTTAGAAACCAGAATTGGAAACGGGGCTGAGGCGACTTTTGAGGCGGTTCCATTGGAGGAATGCGCAGTAACTCTGATGACTTTTAGCTATCATGTTACTTTGACAGTTATTTTCATCGCTACATCCAGTTGGGATTTGTTGAACATAGGGGAGTGGCCAACATGCTTGTTTTCAAATGAGCGAGGTATCCAGTTTTAGTCAAAGAGCCCCTCTTGAACTCTTAGATCTAATTAAACGTTCATTTGACCGGATTTTTTAGTAGATTTAACCCACCTTATCTCCCTTAATGAGTCCCTTATAAAATTTGCATGATAAATCGTGATACTGTTGAATTGTTGACTGGTGCCACTCTGTTCGGAACTGTAATGGGTGGTTAGCACCTGAATCAGTTACTGTAAGGTTTTAGTAATTATAAAAGGCAATGTAATGGTTACTGTAATCGGTTACTGTCATGTTATAGTAATTATAAAAGGTACTGTAAGGGTTACTGTAATCGGTTACTGTAATGTTATAGTAATTAAAAAGGTAACTTCATTGTAATCGGTCATTCTAATTTATAGGGGGATGTTATTGCCTTTCTAAATGAATGGAGGTTCGGGTTAGACAATATTGTGATGTATTGCGTTGATCTCCCCATTGCTTTGATGGATTCTGAAATGCTAAGGTAAGGAATGGCTAACGCTAATGCTAATACTTAGGGAATGCCAGTTTTCAAGTGATTAATTGCTGTGGAATGTTTTTGCCAAGTGTAAAGTTATGGTTAAATGATGGTCATATAATAGTAATATGAATTGGAACGTTAAAAAAAATTATTGGCTGGCAGCATACCCGAGGTAAGTTAGTGATATTTTGTTGCAGTGTTATTGACATGAATGTAATATGATGGGACGTGATGGAATTGAAGCCTTGAATTAAACGGTAGTACTCTGGAGTGGTTTCCTTTTTGTATTGCTTGCAAATAGAAAGTTGATCAATTCCTTTTTATCGGAGTAGCTGCAACCTGTGTTTCCAACCTTAAAATTTATTTCTTCTTGTCTACGTTGTCACATTGATTGTATGATTCTTATTTAAAAAATATTTATATATAATACATTGTAACATCAAGGTTAAGATAACCTATCAACAGCAATAGGTGGTGTTATTTAATTACAACATTAGTATAACCTACAAGTAGATATATTCTCATCTTATTGGAAAAGACACTGAAATTTTATCGACATTGACGATTTAAATTGGTATTTAATTCTTAATTTTTCACTTAAGTAAAATGGCTCATTTCTTCAAAATGCATAGCAAGCTACCTAGGAGTTGAACTAATTACATGAGTGGAATCGTCGTTAAATGATGCCTGACTTAAATGATATTGACCTTAACAAGTTACTAAACATATTTAGAAGAGTCCTATGACATTTCAATTGAAGTTGTGCCCATGTGGTTCTGGATTTTGTTCATCAGTTTCCTATTTCTCATTTGGATTTGTTTTTATTGCGTATTGGGTTTTTCTGTGTTTCCCTTAATTCTGGTGAGCGCCCTTATCCGATGGGTTCCTTCGGCAGGGTGCTTTTATTGATTGGCTTAGGGTTGGGCTGTTAAATTTGGGGTTAATAAAGTTGTTGTTTATTTCTATGCTGACGTTTAGGGTTGGGTTAATTTCAGGGTTAGTACTATAATTACAATTGTCCAAACTCGTAGTTTTATGATATCAGACTCTTCGATCTGATAAAGCTAGTCGCTCTGTATATAAGGCTGTGTGTGGGATTATTTTCTGTGCAAAGAATTCAGTGTCGTATCAAGAGTCTCAGGCCCTTTAAAGGCAGGGTTTCCACTCTTGTGACACACCTCTAAGGTCGTATCAGTAGTCTCGGGCTCTTTAAAGGCAGAGTTCCCACCACTGCGACCTCCTGACAGAGATTACTAGTTTCTGCCCGAGCAGTCGGCCAGGAGCCTATCTGATATTCTCTCTCTCCAGAGCAGAGAACTAAGATTAAACGCCCTGCTTTCTTGTGCAGAAATAGTAAAATCTACTACTATGGATTCTTCCATCTGTGTTCATACTGTACATAACACAGTATGTCGTTCAATGCTTGCAGTTACTTGTTGTGCGCCTTATGTATATGGTCGTTTAATGCTTGCAGTTACTTGTTGTGCGCCTTATGTCTTCTTGTTGTGATCATCGTGGTTGCGTCTTGTTAGTCGTCGGGTGGCGGCGTAGATTCAAGTGTGTCTGTTTCCTTTTTACAAACGCACACACACTTTTAAAAACAAAACAAAAAATTGCACCTGTTATCAGATTTGTTTTCGTAACGAGGAGGCTGTTACAACTGACAGGATAGCTTCTTTGTATTTTTCTGTCATTTACATATCATTGAAACTAGAATGTATGGTTCAGATTTGACTATCCAAATGTTCATGTTTCATTAACTTTTTTTTGCAAGATTCTTTAAATTTATAAAAGAAAAACAATAAATATTTTTATGTGCTTTTTTTATCTGCTTCCTAGAAGCCATTATTTTTCACATTGATTTTCTTAAGTTTCGATTAAAACTTGCATCTTGTAAATCATGTAAATAAACGATACGTGTATACCTTCTACTTAAATACAACTACTGCAGTTACATTAGAACATATGTGTGTGTATATATATATATATATATATATATATATATATATATATATATATATATATATATATATATATATATNAGTGTTTAATAATTAGTTAGTTATTTCTCTCTTTTATTCGTTTCTTTTAGGATTCTTAGATTGGCTAACGGAGCCATTAAACCCGTCAGAACGAGTTACACCAAACGGCTTGGGTTATTTAGACAACCTCAGACTAGACTCGCTCTTCCAGTTGACAAATGGTCAATTTTGTCCGTCAACAAATGGCGCTAGAAGGAAGGAAAAGGTAAATTTAATGATTAAAATTTTTACCCCTCAGCCTGCCATAATTCTAGATTTATAAACTTTTCTTCTGTGTCATCTTGAAATGCACTAGAAGGCTGACTAGACTGACAAGATGGCCTTACAGGAGTCTTTATTTCGAATTTAATTAATTTTCCATGGCTCCCCAAATCATTGTGTTGGAATATGCTTTCCACTTCTCATTACCTGATACTCCCAACAAGACAGTCTCTCTCTTGTCCAAACTCACCTTTGATGATGGAGGGAATGTATCTGCAAAAGACCATATTAACAAGTTTTGGTGTAAATGCATCACGCGTGATATTTCTAATTTAAAAGTTTTGTGCATATTGTTTGCTTTTACTTTCATGGGTCGGATTAAACATTGCTTTGAGTCTTTTCCAGTGTATCACATTTTTTATTGGTTTCAATTTGTAGAGGAATTTTTAGATGCTTTTGAAATCTATGATTACAATCAATTATGTGAAGAATTTTAGACTTTGTTAATCAATGACGATTCATCTTCAAAAGGCTTTTCGATAAGAATCCATCATGTTATTTGTAAATTTAATCTTGATGACATGTCATTTGTATTAAATCCCCTCTATGATGTTTGCATCCAGTCATATTCATTCGCAAATGATGAAGCAGTTAAAAATACTATCACTCAATTACAAGAAGAATTGTGTTCACGGGATGAGAGGGATCCATCTGAAAATGTTGAACAAGCAATGGAGGTAGAATCTATTGAAAATGTTCTTACTGACAATCAAATTGGTTTTTCCTCTGAATCATTGTATTTTCAATCCTCGACCATCGTGGAAGAAGATTCGATGTTGGGTCAAGGTGAATTTCCTCATTCTCATAACTCTTTCTCTAATCAGTATTTAAATTCAGTTATTGAAGAAGACTTAGGTGATGAAAATGATCTTAAGCATTCTAACATTCCAATGAAACTGATTAGAGATGTAGATCTGCAATTCGAAGAAGAAACCTTAAACCCTCATCTACAAATCGTACCTTATCAACATGAAAGATCAAATGTTTTTCATGAAAGTTTTCAATTATCTATCATACAGGAGGCAAATTTAGATTATCATATTATGTTGAAGAATTTATCACCAAAACAAAGTCAAAGTTTTAAGGAAAATGAAGAGGAATGTCTTGAGAATACCATTTTTAAATATCATAGCTCAAGATATTATTTTCATGTTCTTATTTTTGATTCCTTTTACTCTTTATATCCCGATCTCTTCTTAGATTCTGGTGGATTTGATACTTTACCCACAGTATCTTACTCTTTGCCACCACAATCCAATCTTTTTGATATGACAAAATTTGGTGAAACTAATTCCAAACATAACACTTATCAAGTTGGATTTGATGCTCTTTCACTTTCATCACTCGAATGGAAAAATGACATGTTGCAAGATGATTTTACACAATTTATTTTTGAAAAATACAATGCACTCATCCTTATGGAGATTGAATATTCTACATTTCACATTCGTTCTTTGATTAGTTCGAATTTTAATGTTTATGCTTCACTTTTTGAAACGATCAATCTCATCAAAGGAAGCGTTCAAACCAATAATCTAACTAATGTCATGAATCCTCTTATGATGTGTTCCCCATTGATATATCCATTTCATCAAAGTCATAGTTTGCATCCTAATTTTTATGACATGACCTTAGAATGGCTTGAAGATTCGTATCTAAAAAATCTTCATAATAAAGATAAAGTTGTGCTTGCTTTGTTTTTACCTAAATATCTAGGAAGTAAGCATCACATGATTTTTTTAGATCCTCCGTATGAAGAAATTGATGAACACT
>ML781273.1:48971-65538 GCA_009831015.1 Picea engelmannii
CAAATATTTGATACGGATCTGATCATGGCTTGATTTTATTATCCAAATACGTTCAATATGATTGATCCAAAAATAATTTTGGATTGCTACAAATAATTTTATGAGCAACAACAGATAAAATTTGCAAAGGCGTCAAGATCAGACAGACAATTTTGCAGAACTGATTGCAGCCAAACCGTGAGGAATTTGAAGAAACTGTTGAAAACCCAGAACCCGAATGGACCCATTTACCTTCCGCGTTGAGATTTTCCTCAAACAATGCACGATTTGAGAGATATTGGTATTTTTACGAGGAAAATTTTAGGTGGCGAAAATTAATAGTGACGCCCAAATTGTTCATTCATTGTATAAATATATGAGAAAGTTCAGAGCCAAAGGAAGATCCAAGAATTGGAGAGGAGGACTTTAATCCTTTCTCTTTTGTATATTATTTCTTTTGTAAACTTTTTATTTCTTTTCAAATGGAGTAATGGATGGATGGAATCTTTGAGAGAATGGACGAGTATTTTTAAAGAAGAATATGGAATTTCAGGTTGCTTAATGGCTTTTGTCCTATGAGTAAAATGCTTTTATTTTCATATAATATATTCATATTATTTGAATAATTTATTATGCATTGATTTAAATAGCTTTAGTCTTTTTTATCAATACATGGTTAATTATTATCATTTATGTATTAATTTTTCCAATCTTTAAAGTCTATTATCCAAAAAAATTCTTTCACGACTACAGAATGAACAAGTGATTCCAAAAAATTAATAGAACGACATATATGCGTTTTGGCTTTAGCCTTTTGTTTATAATGTTGTTATTTATGTTTTTTTAATCATGTTACATGTGCAGGTCTGATATCTTTATATTAAATGATCTGTGATGTGTAGGAGGTTTATATTATAAATACCATCTATCATTTGCTTCAATCAAAATATAAATGATGTGATTATATCTTCGATTTAAATAATGAGATTTATCTTTGAGTTTTAAATTGAATGATAAAATGAATAGATTGCTTCCATATTTATCTTGCTGTAATCATATATAATTATGAGATCACAGGTTTATGTTTTTGTTTCCTTTTCTGTCATTAAAACCTAAGTTGTCAATACATGTTTTGAATTTATTTAGAACAGTCATAAGGTTCATTTCATATTTCTCTCTTAGACATGGCAGTTGGATGTTCACCACTCATGTAGATGCTTGGATACACTTCACTAATTCACTGACATGATAGTTTCTTTGTATTTTTCTGTCATTTACATATCATTGAAACTAGAATCTATGGTCCAGCTTTGACTATCCAAATGTTCATGTTTCATTCACTTTTTTTTGCAAGATTCTTTAAATTTATAAAAGAAAAACAATAAATATTTTTATGTGCTTTCTTTATCTGCTTCCTAGAAGCAATTATTTTTCACATTGATTTCCGTAAGTTTCGATTAAAACTTGTAGCTTGTAAATCATATAAATAAACGAGACTTGTATACCTTCTGCTTAAATACAACTACTACAGTTACATTAGAACATATGTACATATATATATAGTGTTTAGTAATTAGTTACTTATTTCTCTCTTTTATTCATTTTTTTTAGGATTCTTATATTGGCTAACGGAGCCATTAAACCCGTTAGAATGAGTTACACCAAACAACTTGGGTTATCTAGACAACCCCGGACCAGACTCGCTCTTCTAGTTGACTGACGGTCAATTTCTCTCATCAACAGGAATATTGTTGAACAACATGCTCATATTTTTCTATTGTGGAAAATATATTTTCAATGTCTACATCCAATTCCAGATCTTCCAAGGAGAAGCTTTGAATATCATTTTCTATGAGATTGTTCTCTTCCTCCTGCAATGGGGTTTTTCTTTTCTTTCTCATGAGAAGTTTGTGGGAACTTTCAATTTTTCCAGAGGGATAATTATTATCTCCTCCTCCACTAGAACTATTATAGACAAACCTCTTAACTAGGTGGGCCAATAAAGTATTGCTTTTGGATGTAGCATTCTTCGGAGTGACAACTGTATATTGAACACTTTTTTCACTGGGATTTTTTCCTTTTAGCTTATAAAGATCATTACTGCTAAGTAATGTTTCTAAATCATTGGTGTCATGTACAAGAGTGTTCTGGATATTGACTTCTTCTTCTTCACTCAAAATAGTTTGAATGAAATAATTACTAAACCTCATTGATTGCATATGTTCAATAAATATTTTGTTTCGATCAAAACCTTTGATATTTTCAGCATATTTCAAACTGACATTTTTAAAATGACTAGCAAATTCATCTTTTTTATGTATAATTATCAATACAAATTCTGCAATCTTCCAGGGTAGAGGAATAAATTGTTTTTTTCTTTTTTTCATGGAAAAACTACAACCAGAAATTATATTTCCTTGCTACCTATGTGATGAATAATTTATTCGGTACGTAATATGGAAGAAAGGAAGGATTTTATTTTGAACAAAATATCCTTATGATGTTATGATTTTCCATTTTCTCTATCATCCCTTTCTTCTCTATAAATTTGGAAGCGTCACCAAATACCCTGGGAAGGCTTTCACCCAACAAATTTTTTTTGAAGACTGAAACAAAGTCATTATAAACTTCATTGAAAAATAGAGGGGTTTTATGCCTCCATAATGCCTGATACCAAAAGGTAACAGGGTTTTCTTCACAGTTTACCTTTTACTGATAGTCAAATTTGGGAATTTGCAACAATGTACAATAGAAAATATCAAATAAGAAGCCGTGAAGGAATTCCTATCATTTTTGTAATGCGATAATTGGGGAGAAATTTCGATAGAAATAAGATTTCCCCAATCAAAAATAGATTTCTCTTGGACTGTAAAATAAAATATATATAAAAGAATCTGAGATATGGAAGTCATATTCTCTTGACCTATTACTCTCGTAAATAACCATGAAATTTCTTGATAGGGGTTCTTTAAAGAGTCAACCTAAATTCTGCTTATGTCTATTGGGACAGATACAGGATTCTCCAATTACTCTAGCAAGAGGTCGAGCCCATTATTATGTTTCTTCAAAAATTATTTGCAATATTTTCCTTTTAAGGTGGGAGTTGGCTCTGGCAACTTTAACATTTTACAGAAGACTTGAGGTGAAAGAGAAATTTGAGAATGTCCCTGTAGTTGTATGGCCCTTTGATTCGGTATGTACTTTTCAAAACACCATTCAACAATTTCCTTACAGTCAAAAACCTCTGGAACACAACCAAAAAGAGAAATACCAGACATCCAAATCACATTCTCATTTTTCTATGCAGTAGGAGGGGAGGAATAATACCAGTATGCCCTCGACCACTAGAAATTTTGATCTTCGTGGCCAAAAATATTTAGAGTATCACCATAGAACTTTTGTCAAGTTGATGCTTCCATTAAGTTGATTAAATTGTTTCTTTGAATGGATAATGGTTACAAATGATCCCCTTTGAAAGATAATAATAATTTAATCCCTTCACTACTGAGGATTAAATGAGAATTTAATGAAAATTCCTTGAGCCTTTCACCAGTAATAATGACCTTTTTCAAAGTATGCACAGTAGTTGTTAGCATTTAAATAGTACTTAATGTGTATTGGGAAAATAAAATTAATGGTGGGGACAAGTGTGAGAGAAGTTCAATATCAAATTTTTCTTGAACCCTCCAACCCATGAACCATCGGTTGGATAGATGATCCAAAGAAACTAAGTATAGATGAGTGGTTGGTCAAACTTGCAAGAACATAAAATGGAACGTTTGGGAACCCTGCATCCGTGATGAAAATAAAATTTAAGTTACGGTTGAAGTGTAGAACAAAGAAGTTAGAGTGCAATGTGAAGGCCACGGAAAAGGGAGGGAAAATGTTTGAGCCCGTGTACCCGTGAATTGAAGAAAAATATAAGTGTTGAGGTGGACTTATGCATAAGTAAGTGAATGGAAATGTAAATGCGACAGTCTGTGAACCTGAAGGTACGCGAACTGAAATACGGCTAAGTATAGTAACCAAGAAATGGAAAAACAAGGGATAAAAGGAAATGGGAAAAATGAAGGTATAGAAGGGAGAAATGAAAGGGTGTAAAGAAGTGGGAAACTAGAATGTGGGAGGGAAAAACTAAAAGCATGAAAATGTCTCAACAACTGGCTCCAATTGTGGGATGATAACCCCCTATAGGTTGTCAAGAATCCAAAATCCTCATGACCATATTTTTATATCCTTTGGGATATGGAATTGAATAGTAAGGATGTATAAAATAAATTGAAAACTGTGTACAAGGAGAAGACAAAATTTCAGGAAACAATCTTTTCAAATGTCACCCATTAATAGGCAACATTAACATTTTCCCCTTCATGTCTTTGAGCATATATGAATTAAAACCCATAATAATTTCAATGATGTATGGCCCAATCCAGAGTGCTTCAAAATTTGTGTGCATTGATGGTTTCTCTTTATCTTTGTTCCAGAGTAACAACAGTTCACCCTTTTGAAAATTATTTATGGTTTCACTCTGATAAAAATATTTTTTTATACTTTGTTATCTCTAAGAAGTTCTATACAAAGCTTCACTTCATTCTTATTCCAATTTTAATAGTTGATTTAATCTCTTTTGTATAGGAGTAATATCTTTTGCATCCTTTGTATTAACTCCATAGCTCAAGGCATTTAACTCGAGGCTAATTGGAATTTTTTCTCCTTTCCCATAAACCAACACATATAGAGACATCCCAGTACTGTCTTTCGGAATCATTATGCTCGCCTCTAGAGCATTCGTCAATTTTAAATTCCAATTATTTTGATTATTATCAATAGTTTTCTTTAATATTTGAATGAGTGTCTTATTGGTGGATTCTTCAAGACCATTCCCTTGTGGATAGTAATTTGATTATTTCCCCATGACGATGCCATATTCTCCATAAAATTCTATAAATTTTGACCCGATGAAATTTGAACCATTGTAAGTAATGAATTTTTTCAGGACACCCAATCTTGACAATATATTATCTTTGAGAAACTTAATCAATTATTCAAAGTCATCCCTTTTTAATTCTACTTATTCAGGCCACTTTGTAAAATAAAATGTAGCGGTGAGGATGTATATGTTCCCTTTACTTGACTTTGGATTTATTGGCCCAATGAAATCTATTCCCCATTAGGAAAATGGTTATTCTACATATATGGGTTGTAATGGCATTGCATATCTTTCCATTTTCCCTAAAATTGTTGACAAAAGGAACATTTTCTTATAGTAGCATATGAATCCTTAAAAATTGATGGCCAATAAAAGCTATCTCTTATTATTTTATGGGGTGTAGCAGTGGGTGAAAAATTTCCACCACATATACCTTCATGAAATTCTTGCATTAATTCTTGAGATCTCTTTTCATCAACACACCTTAATAATATGCCATCGTAATTCCTTCTGAATAAGACATCGGAAATCAACACATGATGATTTGACTTCATTTTCAATGTTCTTCAATCCTTTGGACTCAAGGTGACTGGAAAGTTTCCATACCTTAAGTAAAATAAAATATTTGTATACCATTCTGAAACAACCATAGGTTCTCCAACTGAAATCAAAATTACTCCATCCAAAGAATCACCAATCGCAATGAGATTACACAAACCCTGTCCTTTGACTGCCTTTAAAGGATTAATATCAATGTCATAGTCTTGAATCTTTGCCAACCAATTTGCCCATTTTCCTTCTCTCAATTGTTGATTTAAAAGCATCTTAACAGGAGAGGATGGAACATATGTAATGAAATGAGAGTTTAATATGTAAGTTTGAAAGTGTGCCACTAATTTTACAAGAGACAGGGCTTGTTTCTCCAATTCTGAATATCTTAATTCATAATCATGAAGGGCCTTTTTCATGAAACTAATTGGTAGTTTTTCACCTTTGGCATTTCTTTGAGTAAGAATAGATGCCATGACAATTTCCATTGCAAATGAATAAATGATGAAGTATCTTTGGAAGTATGGACTAATGAGGATTGGGGTTGTAGTGATTTCCTTTTTATATTACTAAAAGCTTCATGTGTATCCGAATTCCATTCAAACCTTTGATCCTTTTTCAACAATGAGTTGATCAGTTTCACAATAATTGCATAATCAAGGACAAATCTTCGTACAAATTTAATCTTGCCAAAAAATGACTAGAATCCTTTCTTGGATGATGGAGGGTTGAGTTAATTTATATATTTAAATCTCTTGGGATCAATATATATTCCTTCTTTGCACATAATATGACCCAATAATTTGCCTTCAGTCACAACAAATAAACATTTATTTGGATTCAAAGAAACTCCATATAATCTACATCTATCTAAAACTATCCTCGGGTGATGAATGTGCCCACTCCTTATTTTTTAGTGGACTGTTAAATCATCTTGGTAATCCACCATGATTTTTCCTATCAAACCCTCAAAGGCATGATCCATAGTCTTCTGAAATGTAGCTCAAACACTATTTAAACCAGAGGGAAACCAAGCATATGCATATGTCTTCCAAGGAGTTATGAAGGATGTCTTTGCTCTATCTTTCTCTACAACCAAGACTTGATTATACCTAGAAAAACCATCTAACATGGACATGCAAGATAATCCATTGACTTGTTGAGGAGAATTTTCATGTTAGACAAAGGATAATTATCCTTTACACTTGATTTATTAAGATCCCTTGAATCTACACACATCTGAATCTCCCAATTATTTTTTCTCACAACCACCAGATTTCAGAATGTCTGATGTGATATTATTCCATCTTTATTTAACTTTTAAAGTTCAACATTTACTACTGGCTTCAACTTGGGGTTCATATTCCTAATCTTTTTCTTGACAAGATGTGTTCCTTCTCTTAATGGTATGATGTGCTAAAATATTGTTTTATCATATGTATTTAAATCATCATACCTCCATGCGAACACATCAAGATATTCTTTAAAGAGTTCAACATATTGATCAACTTCATCAACTGTGAAATCAACTCCCAAGTCGATATATTTTGGGGACTATCAGTCCCGATATTAATCTTTCTCATTTCTTGGACTCTTCGAACCGATACTTCTTCCAGGAGATTTTTAGCATGATCATATCTTGTAAAAATAGATTCATAATTAACACAATTCTTTGGAACATCAATGATGTCATTATCCTCATCTTCATCATTATTTACTAAAAAAAATATCCAGCTCTTCATCATTCTCAAAGACTTGTAAATACTCTTGATTGTCAGGTACAGAAGATCAGAATACTCTTTTTACCTAAATATGTTTTTCTATAAACATCATCTAGGTTCAACAATGAAGCCTCCAAATCTAATGAATCTACCTTCTGATTTTTATCCCTTGGGATGATAGAAATATTAAAAGAGAAAAAAGATCCCATCAATTCACTCACTCTTTTGAAATATAATTTAAATCTTTCTTTCTTAATCTTATGTTTTTGGGTAACTTGATTTATTACCAACTTGGAGTCGCAAGTTATTATCAAATATTATATCTTCATTTCTTGTGAAAAGATCATTCCTTGAATCAAAGCCTCATATTTCGATTCATTATTTGTGCATGAAAATTCAAGTCTGATAGCATGTGGGTGCACAATTTTTTCTGGGTTTATTAGGACAATTCCAACTCCACTCCCTGAACTTGAGCAGACTCCATCAAATTAAATCCTCTAGTATCCCTTAAAATAATTATCTTTATTTTGAATGTCCTCAATTTGTTCCATGTCCAGGATAGCATAATTTATTATCTCGATGTCTATATAATCTTCCATTAGCTCATTATCCTTCTTTTTGAAGGAAAATGGCCTCATGGGTTCACAAGGAACCTTGATCATTTCTCTGTCTATATATAGAAACATCATGCAACTTCCATCATTCATTATATATCCCCCGATCATAGATGACCAATATCTTCTTAGGAAAACTCCATATGCATGAGGAATACACAGCACCACAATATTGAACATTGTAATAATATGAGGAGCAGAAGTGATCCAAGCATAAAAATATTTAATTTCTCCATAAGTTGGAACCTGCCTAGAACCATCGCATAAATGCTTTCACCTATTTCATAATATACGATGCAGTTGATACCCAGTGCCTCCATTACTACCAATGTCATGATATTATTTGTTGCACCAGTATCAACTAGACAGTTGTGGAGTGCAACATCATGGTTCTCAATTGAAATATGTGACTTTGCCTCTCAACTTGATTATTGATGTGTTTTGAATTTGATTTGGAATTATGGTAACGATTTTCATTCTTCAAGCTAGATCATCCAACAATTTCAAAATATTTTCCCTCTGTTGAGGGATATTCACCACTTGTGTGAAAGGAAGAGTAATCCTCGTCTTACTCAAATCATCAACAATGTTATATTTCATATTGGGGGTTTGATATTTTATGTTTGTTTTTGGATACAGTGTTACTCATCACATTTTTATTGATCTCTTTCTCATTCCCATTTTCTTTATCTTTTTCTTTATTTTTTTGTTTGTCTTTTTCAAAATCATCTTTATTTTTGGATTTATTTACAAACGTTGGTGTTTGGGAAACATTCTCTTGTGATTCAGGGTCATTGTCAACTTCTTCAAATATATACATGGACATCTTGCATCTATCCATCTATACAAGTTCAAAAATTTCCTCTAGTAAATAATCATTTTCTTGTTCAGTTATATGTTCATCATATGACTCATACAGAACCGATGCATTTGGAACTGGATGTCTGGGGACCCTTTGTCTTTGTTGATTATCAGTATTTTCAAACCTCACTCTATGCTCTTGAGTAAGGTTCCTTCTTTTTCCTTGGACCGAAATTCTCGGGTTTGGTACATAATTATCATTCCTTCTCAATCTGTTTATTTCATTTTGCATTTGCCTAATTATTTTATTCATTTGTTAAATCTCAATCGTTTGCTTAGTTTCTTGTTTTGCAACAAGATCTACCTTTACATATGGTATGGTTCCCCTAAAAACCATCCACCAATGACTTGATTTTGACTTGGTCGCGGATTTTTTTCTTCATTTCTTATCAAACTAGAGGCTCCTTGATCATCAATATTCAGACTACTCATTTGCCGATGTACCTTTCTGAGGATGATATTAGGGTCATCGCCCATTTCAATCATGATTTCCTCCATTTATGTGGCCTTAGTCATTGCTTCCTCTAAGGTATCAATTTGGGATGTTCTGATAGAAAATTTTACATTTGGTGGCATTGCATTCTTATAACAACCAAGTATCATTGGTTCATTTGGCCTCTTATCTTCAAGAATCTTGTTCAGGGTTTTATTAAACCTGAGATTGAAATCTCATATTCTCTCTTTCTTCTTTAATAAAATATGAGTAAAATTAGTGAGAAGAGTGTGATACGTGACTAGGGGATAAAACATAGTCAAAAACATTGTTTGGAGATCATCAAATGAACCAATTGATCTGGTGGGAAATGTTGTATACCATTCATAAGCCTAGCCTGATAAGGTTTGAAGAAATAACCTTACCATTACATTTTCATGTTCCACAAGATGAAAGTCACAAACATCCAGGAACAAATCAACATGTATTTTAGCATTAATTGTTGCATATCCATAAAATTCTTTCAAAGTACCCTTAGGAAGGGTTGGGAGCTCATGTTGCTTACCTCACAGGTCAAGAGGAGAATCTCCCATTCTTCTGGGGTTTCTGAATCTTCTCATTTCGTCATCTTTGTTTTCTTCACGCCTTCTTTCTTCACTTCTTTCTTCGTGCGGTACTTCACATCTTTCTTCATGTGGTCCTTCATGTCTTTATTCATTTCTTTCTTCCATTTCTGGAAGCTTATCCTTTTCGGCACAAATAATTTCTTCACTTTTTTAAGTATGTAATTGCTTGATTTTGCTTCTAGTGATGGGTCCTTTGTATTTATCAAGTTTCAATTCCAACCTTGTTCTTATTCTATTCATGCTCATCTCTCGTTCCTTCGGTATTGTCTTTCATCCCTCCTTTGTCTTCAAATGATTTCTCTTTCTTCTTCTTGGGCCAGTGTTTGCCAAGATATTTCTAACTCTTCCCTGGATTCGACTATTGTTATTACAAGATTATATATCTTATGAAAAATTATTCATTGATTATTTAATCAAATTTCTAACTGGGGATGATTAGCCTGAGGAAAATTCATGTATTTCAAGGATGCTAAACCAGATTTCAAATTTTCCAGATGGTGTCCCCATAGGAATCACCAAAAATGTTGACGCTTGAATCTGTCAGGACCGAAACAGAAACCTCACGAGGATATAAATCCTCCTGCGTTTTTATAGAGTTGGTAATCCTCTTTGTCTTGTGATATTATTTATTATTCTACATCAAGAAATAATGTAGGACCTTGATAAATTCCACTCTTATAATCAAAGAAAGATAAAAATGAAAAAAAATAAAAAATAAAAAAATTTATTTTAAGAGAATTATTGAGAAATGATCAGGAACCTCACACATCACATATTTGAGAATATAAATACAATTTCCTCACATCCATCATAGTGAAAATAAATATTCCTGATCACACATGAAAATAAAATAATATGGTCCAGACGCATAAGAGAACTTTGATAGATTAAACACATGTATAGCTCAAAAGAAGAAAATGATAGACCAATTTGAAATATTTTATACTCAAAACTCAAAGTTATGAAACACCGTCAAAATTGATCCCGACTTAGTTCTCTTTGGACTTCTAAAATAATAAGGTATGTTATAATGCTTTGAAATTTAAAATGCAATTGTCGAGAGGAAAGAGACTAGGGCTCCTGCAGACCATAAAAGTAAATATAAACAAAAAATAAACTATAGAGAGAAGAAAGTGGGTGGATACAAAACAAAAAGACCTGGAAGGAAAATAAAAATGAAGTTATCATATTTTGGTTAAACCTTTCTCGAAAAGAAGTGGAATAATTGGATGAAAATTGATAAGGAAAGAAAAATGTGATTAGTATTGAATTACTATGATTGTATCTCTCTCTTTTCAATTGCATGTTGTTGTCCTTTTATTCTCCTCGCTAATGGTTACCGAAACGGTCCCAACTGTCATTTCTTGGCCCTCATTAGTTAACTTATCATGTTCTCTTTTAAACCAATCTTCAATGTAATTCTTCATGGGTGCAACATTTATCTCATGTCTAATTTTGATATTAAACAGTTCACCTTCTAAATCTCTTAGGTCGTGAGAAATAACATGGATCGATTCTTCAATATCTTGATTTTTCGTAGAGTAATCAATAAGCCAATTATCGATTTCTTCTTCACCATACTCAATCATGCCATTATTTTTTTTTGTCGATAATACATTTAGTATCTCCACGTGTTCATCAAATTTTTTCTTTGTCATAAACATTGAATTAAAGATTAGTTTAGCATCTTGAACCTCACAAGTGCTACTTGCTAAATATATTTATGTAAGCCTTTTGAATAGTTCTTCTCTTTTTATTATAACTTTATTGCATGCTTGGACAATATTTCTTAGATTTTTAATATTTTTTTCCAAGAGGTGCTCAACTGTTTGATTCCACTAGGAGAAGGCATATCTTCTTCTCTCCTCTTCACTTCTCTCATATTTGAAACTTTTATCCCAAATGGTAAACAAATATATGTATAAAATCCTTCTTCATTTTTAAATCAGCTTGAAGGTATTCATGAAATACATGTGCTCTCAAGAAATAATATTATTAGAAATAATTTTGAACAATTGTAAGCAAACTTGATGATCCTTTGAATTTGATACCTGGTGTGGTTGGTTTTATCATTTTCAAAGGGCTAGCAAAAATGGGAAGAGGCATCAGGAAAGTTACCAATTCTTTGATCTTTTCCTTTACGTCGGCATTCTCAGCCTCCAAACCATCAATAGAATCATCATGTGCATCCTTGGTTGCCTTATGAATTTTGGAAATTTGGGATGGTCACATATACTTGAGATCAACCTCTAAGTGGGATCTTCCTTTCTTATTTTTCTGCTCATTTCTTTCCACAATCATCTTTTTAGATTCTTTATCAAAATTTGCACTCTAAAAAGTGAAGGATTCTTCTTCACTAAAATTTTCATTCCTAAAAACTTCCATTAAATAATCTTGATGAACAACATGCTCATGTTGTTATATTGCAGGAAATATATTTTCAATGTCTACTTCCAATTCCATATATTCCAAGGAGAAGCTTTGAATATCATTTTCTATGAGATTGTTCTATTCCTCTTGCAATGGGGTTTTTCTTATCTTTCTCACGAGAAGTTTGTGGGAACTTTCAATTATTCTAGAGGGAGGACTCTTATCTCCTCCTCCACTAGAACTATTGTTGAAAGAATTCTTAATTGGGTGGGCCACTGAAGTACTTCTCCTATATGTAGCATTCTTCGGAGTGACAACTAGAGATTCATCACTTTTTTCACTGGTAATTTTTCCTTTTTACTTATAAAGATCATTACTACTAAGTAATGTTTATAAATCACTACTACTACATGAGTGTTCTGGAAATTGACTTATTCTTCTCTCAAAACATTTTGAATGAAATCATTACTAAACCCCACTGATTGCATATGTTTAAACCCCACTGATTGCATATGTTTAACAAATATTTTATTTGGATCAAAGCCTTTGATATTTTTCAACATATTTCAAACTGACATTGTTAAAATCACCTGCAAATTCATCAATTTTATGTATATTTCTCAATACAAATTCTCCAATCTTCTAGGGCATAGGAATAAATTGTTTTTTCCTTTTTTCATGGAAAAAGTGCAACCAGAAATTATTTTTCCTTTCTACCTCTGTGATGAATAATTTATCAGGTACATAATATGGTAGAAAGGAAGGATTTTCTTTTGAACAAAATATCCTTATGACGCTATGATTTTCCATTTTCCCTTTCATCCCTTTCTTCTCTAGAAATTTGACAGCTTCAACAGATACCCTAGGAGTGCTTTCTCACAACAAATTGTTTTTGGAGATTGAAACAAAGTCATTATAAACTTCATAGAAAAATAGAGGGATTTTATGCCTCCATAATGCTTGATACCAAAAGGTAATAGGGTGTGCTTCACAGTTTACCCTTTTAATGATAGTCAAATTTGGGAATTGACAACATTGCATGATAGGAAATATCAAATAAGAAGCCATAAACAATTTATTATCCTTTTTTTAATACGATAATTGGGAATAAATTTTGATATAATTGAGATTTCCCCAATCAAAAATAGCTTTCTCTTGGACTATAAAATACAAAATATATAAAATCATCCGAGATATGGAAGCATTATACTCCTGACATGTTACTCTAGTAAATAACCTTGCAATTTATTAATAGGGGTTATTTAAAGAGTCAACTTGAATTATGGTTATGTCTTCTAGGACAGACACAGGATTATCCAAGTACTCTGGAAAGAGGTCGAGCCCATTATTGTGTTTCTTCAAAAATTATCTACAATATTCTCCTTTGAAGGTGGGAGTTGGCTATGGAAGATTTAACATTTTATGGAATACTTGAGGTGAAAGAGAAATTAGATAATGTCCCTAAAGTTGTTTGGCCCTTTGATTTGGTACGTACTTGTCAACACACCATGCAACAATTTCCTTACAGTCGAAAACCTCTGGAACACAACCAGCAAAAGCAATACCAGACATCCAAATCACGTTCCCATTTTTCTGTGCAGCAAGAGTGGAGGAATAATACCAATACTCCCTTTACCACTAGAAATTTTGATCTTCACGGCCAAAAATATTCAGAGTGTCACCACAGAACTATTGTCGATATGATGCTTCCATTAAGTTGATAGAACTATTTCTTTTGTTGGATAATGGTTACAAATGACCCCTTTTGAAAGATAATAATAATTTAATCTCTTCACAAATGAGGATTAAATGAGATTTTAATGAAAATTCCTCGAGCCTTTTGCCATTATTAATGGTCTTTTCAAAGTCTGCACAACAGTTGTTAGAATTTAAATAGTACTTAATGCATATTGGGAAAAGAAAACTAATGGTGGGGAAGGGTCTGAGAGAAGTTCAATATGGAATTTTTGTGAACCCGCCAACCCACGGTTGGAGAGATGATCCAAAGAAACTAAGTATAGATGGGTGGTCGGTCGAACTTGTGAGCACAGAAAAATGAAACATTTGGGAACCCGAGATCCATGATGAAAATAAAATTTAAGTGATGGTAGAAGTGTAGAACACGAAAGTTAAAGTGAAATGTGAAGGCCACAGAAAAATTAGGGAAAATGTTTGAGCCCACGTACTAGTGAATTGAAGAAAAATATAAGTGTTGAGGCAGACTTATGCATAAGTAAGTGAATGGAAATGTAAAAGTGAAATTCCACGAACTAAAATATGACTAAGTATAGTAACCAGGAAATGGAAATATAAGGGATAAGGAAATGGGAAAAAGTAAGGTATATAAGGGGGAAACAAAAGAGCGCAAATAAGTGGGAAAATAGAATGCGGGAGGGAAAAACAGAAATCACAAAAAGGTCTCAACAACTATTATTCTTCTTTGTTGTCTTGGGCTGATGGAAATATCGTGTTGTCATTGATTTCATAATGAATATAAGAAGTATCATAGTGGAGTATGACATGGAACTGTGGTAAAAGCTACATGAATACTAATTTACAGGAATGCAGTGGACTACCAAAATATAGGGGATTTTTTGATCGAGTGTTTTGAAAGAATGAAAGAATGAGACAATTTCAATTACTACACTAGTTGAATCAAGTTATCATGATGAGTGTATATTCTATTGAGACAGGATCGTGATGAACAGAATGAATATTGGTGTGTTTCCCTCTTGAATACTTTCTCGTGCACTATCATTTCAGAGTGTAGTCGAAGGGAAATTTATTGATGTAGCATCGAGAACCCTTGAGTCTATCATATCAATATAGTAGTTGATATTTCGTAGAAACTTTTGTTCATCATTATTTCTAGGCTGAAGTTGGACGACCCTTCAAACCCAAACAATTTCCACTAGCCACCAATGGTTATATCCACTTATACAGTCAATTGTTGAATAAATTGGCATTGATGTCAAAGGTTAGTAAGTGATGAAATATATGTCAAAGGTTAGTAAGTGATTAACTATAAATGTGACCTTGGTATAACTTTAATAAATACAAAAGTGGAAAAGATAAGTGGACACGAAATTTACATAAAAGTGGAAATGAAAGTGGATTAAATATAAATATGACTTTAATAAATAACGAAATTTGAAATTTTGGGTGGAAGTGGAGTTTACGTAAAAGAGGAGTAAATATGAAAGTGAATTTGGATTAAAGAAAAAGATAAAAGTGAAATTGGAAAAAAGAAAAAGGTGAAAGTGAAAGTGGAGTTAAAGAAAAAGGGTAAAAGTGAAAGATCACATAGTGTGTACACATGGTATTTGCAAACCATGGTTGTATTTACCTATGGTAAGGTAAAAACTGAATTAAATCATGATAGTCAAAATCTATTGACCCAATTGAAAATGTGACTAAACAATCTAAAAGGAACAATGGTTCATTTAGATTGTATTAATTAAAATGGTATGATTAATATATTATATAGAAAAAGAACATACTTATAATGAAGAGATGCATTCCTATATTGAAGAGGTGTGATTGTTCAGTTGTACATAACCATTGGAAGACTATATAAACGGAAATTCTTGTTGAAAGAGGGTGTGTCTTTAGGATTGAAATATAAATATCAATAATAGTGTCAGAGACCAAGAAAGTAAATGAAGATATGCAGTTGAAGACAAAGAATATTATGAAGATGCAATGACTCCCTACGTTGATAAATGTAAGTGAGTTCAATAATGGTAATTTTTTTTATTTTTTTTATAATACATCAATAGAACAAGTGATATACAACGATAACATACATCAATATTACACATTTAATTTTCATCTACATCCTACATTGCAAGTTTCATTATACAACATGATCGCTACTAACAAAATAAATCATATCACAAAAAGATAATCATGGATATATACCCATCCAACCTACCTTCAAGGTTAGGACCTCCAAGACACATAATCAATTCTCAATTCCAAGATTCATCTAATTGATTTTGACCATTTGAGAACTCAGGACTGGCAACTGTTCTAAGGAACATCGAGATATCTACTCTTTTAACCCACTTTAACCTTTAAAGTGAGTAATTTAATCATGACACAATTAAATTAAATCAGTGAATCATTAAACTATTATACATTGATCAATTCATCAATCAATTTCATACCATAAGAACTACCCAAATGTCTGACTTCGTATCATTGCAAAAACATCTCTATTACCTCATTCATATCATTGTTATAACCCGCTTGTAAGATCAACAATTAACAAGTCATTTTGGAGAACATTATCCAATAAAATAATCATAACAGTATGTATATTAACCTCAACCAAAAATCAATTTCCTTCTAACTTATGTTCTCAAATGAACAATTAACCACTACCCCTTTTAATCCAATTAATTCCATAATATATATATTCATGTAATATCCATAACTTATATAATGAATATAGCATATAATAGTCACACTACCATCATTAA
>ML781273.1:65664-77572 GCA_009831015.1 Picea engelmannii
TATATATTAGCATATTAGCTACCAACTAGCTCCCTAATTCAATATCCTTCTATATCCTTCTATTCTTTTTAGATATCTTTTATTTTTTTAAAAAATTGATCATAAGTTAATAATTTATTATAGCAATTACTATTTATGTTTCACGTACTATTATATTATTTGTGGAAAAGAAGCTTTGATTCAATTAAACTTCGTATAATTAAGATATTAACAATTCCATTTCCCTTATTTTAACTAAGTGATAAGTAATTATAATATCAAGCATTCCGGAATTGAAATAATACTATTAATTAACACCAAGTTATAGTCAACAATTGATAGGTTATATTATCATTTAAATCTTAAATTCTAAGGATTGACTTCTTAGAAAAATACCCAATCAACACCTATAACTATTGAATTCCTTAACAATATTGTAATTTAACGATAAGGTTGATATAAATTTTACGTTAATCCCAAGTCTAGGATATGGGTGTTTTTAACAAAAATGGAGTAATATCCATTCACCGATAAATTCTTATAACCACGCTTACGCACACTAATAAAAGAATATTCTTTATTCAATTCAAATGCATACTAAGGATACTTCAAGATCCTATCCAAGTGGAGAATGTCACTACCACTAGTCGGAGACTTGATGATGATCGAATCTGCGGTGATTATGAGTTACAAGTTCATTGGTCGGGGTTTTACTATTAACTATGAAATGATTAAACCACCAGAGTTCAATTGTAGTACACAACTGAAGTCATCAATATCAACAAGTCTGTAAGGTGCAAAAACCTCATGGCACTTAACCCTTCAAGTTCTTAGAACACTCTTAGAACACTCTACCTCTATGGGTTAAGGATCCAATAGGATTACTCGTAGATCCAACTTCTCAAAACAAAAGACAACAACTACACGGTTCTAAATTAGATTTCACAATAGTTTACAAAGACATTACAATTTCTTCCAATATTCAGAGCTATGATTTAAAAATGCAGTACATGTTGGTCCTAAAGTCTGCACCTGAATGCTAAAGGGAAAAGCTAGGCCACCTCTTGTTTTGGAATGGTTGGTTTTTTTATTTTGTTGGTCAGTTATAGGGCTCGTTTTACCAAGATAAGAGCATGGTTGGGTTGGAAAAATGATATATATGAGGGTTCTCCTTGGCTAGTGGCACACAAATGATAGACAAATGAAATAATAGAGGTAAAAAAAAAGGGAAACAACAAACCAATCAATGAACAATCTGCGACAAGAAGTTTAATACTTAAAATATCATTTCAATACATTAAACATGTATCAAAAACACAATTACTCCCAAAGGTTGCAATGGAAACAAATCTTCACCAAATCATTTGTTGTTTCACATGTTTCATATTAGTAAAGACAAGTTATACAATAGCTGAAGGAAATGAAATGTACTTCACACAAATCAAAAAATGCATTCAAGATAAGATAAAAACATGTGTAGATTTAGACAAAAACACTATCATAAAGAGTATATTCACCAGGTACAAAGATTTAAGCCATGCATAGAACAGGTTCAATCAGTTGATGTATTGATCTTCTTTTTCCCAAAAATCGAACCCTCGAAATGTACAAAAACTGCATATTTATCAAAGTTGCAAAGGCTCTCGTCAATTTGGGACTGAGGCTTAACTGTACACTACCAGTTGTCAAATAGCTTGTTAACTTAGCTAAAAATGTCGTTGGAGTATATTAAGGTATACTTCGAGATTGACTTAATAACAAAAGAGTGGTTATTATCACACATAAAAGACCACTTATTAACTTAATCTAAACAGTGTTGAACTTTAAACAACTAAAAACTTTTACTAGCAATAAACTAGACTGATGCATATGCTGGAATAAACTGAACTCTGAAATAAACTAAATAGGAGTGACAGAACTAGAGTCTGAGTCAAGTGTTTCTATCCATGCACATTATTGGAGGCCACTTGGAGATAACTGGATGTTTTGGCAGCGTTTTTCTTCAATTTATCTCCTGGGGGAGAGGGAAGTCTTATGGTGCTTTTTCTGGAGTCTTCGATATTTCTTCTGCAGTATGGAGTATACTTTCTCCAATTCATGGTTGTGGTGTTGCAGGGTCCAAATATGAAGCTTTAGTTATGTACCTATCGACTATCATCAAGATGTTTCCAGATGAGCAATATGATGCCATAGAATGGCTCAGCATTCCCTTCATTTGGCGCTATTTAAAAAGTCCAAAACATATAATTAATGAGGATAAGTCACTTCAGAAATTCGGCATTCGGGAGATTTTGAATGCAGAGTATACATATCACTCGAATCACTAAACTCGCGAAGTCATTAACCAATGTTTATCACTTAAGCAAATTCATCGGAGATTAAGACTTTAATCATTTTAATATTTCGGGACTTCGGGTGCTCTGGCCCTTCTGCACTCCGACACTTTGGAGCTCCAAAAATTTGGGGAACCATGTTTTCTTTGGATGAACATCTTCTGGAGTGGCAATCTCGCAGAGTCATTAACCAACTCTTATTTCTAATTAACTCGATCTTAACATATATTTACCATTAAATATTTTGGGACTTCAGGACTCCAACTCTTCGGCATTCGGGAGCTTTTGGCTATAGAGCTTGAGAATAACCTGGAGGACAATCTCTCGGAGTGACGTGGCCACATGATGTCATAGTCAATGACATGTCATAAAAAGAAGAGTGGCACATGTCACCTGAAATATAGAAGATGACGTAACCAAAATGTTGGAAATGAGTGCCACGTGTCTTTGACATATGAATTCCACGTGTCATCGACAGATAAATGCCACGCATCATCGGTGCTTCAACGTTTAGGGCTTTGTGGAATTGTGTTTTCTCTGAATCAAAATCTTCCAAATGACCGAACTCACGAAGTGATGTGGCAGTGAGAATCCACTATGGCAGTTCAGGGCTCCACTACTTCGAGGCTTCGACACTTTGGAGGTTCGTGCTTATTCTGGGTTGAAATCTCCCAGAGGGACGATCTCCCAAAGTGACATGGAAGTTTGGGGATCCGACTCTTTGGGGCTCCAGAACTTCATAGTTTTTCTATTATAGAGTATGAATATCTCCTAGATGACTGATCTCCTGGAGTGATGTGGCAATTCGGGGCTCTAGCACTTCGAAGGTTTGTGCTTGTTCTGGATTGAAATCTCCCAAAGTGAAAATGTTATAGAGTGAAACTTCATATGCTTTATTATTAAACCTCGCATAATTTTGAAACCCCGAATGCACAAGAGTCATTGATATTAATTGATTGTTGGATCTCCACCGTCAAAATTTAACCTATATGTTTACTCATAATCTAATCCTGAAATCCACTACTCTGAATTGTTGCATTTTTCTTTTGGATGTTTCATGTGCAAACAAAGGATTTGGTTAACTTGTTGCACACTCAATCAATGGTAAACATGATGAGAAATATTTCGAACCCAAACCATGACACACAATTATCTTTCAAGAAAATAGAAATATTCGATGTAAAGAATCAATCAAGAAAGATAATGATAAAAAACTGAGTCATTTAGTAATGGGAAACCGACTTAACCAACCAGAAGAGGAATGATTTCGATGAAGGCATAGGGAAATGAGAGAGGATGGGTAGGGGTGCAGACTTAGGTCTCAACATTGGCTCCAACTAGGGAAACAAATTAGTGCCTTGGAACTTAATAACTTTCTCCCACCTTCCTTCTATTACCTATGTTTCTATCTGCCAGCCATGTATATATGTTTTTGTCTCTCATCCATGCATCTTATTGAATCCAAAACTGTAGCTACACCCCAGTGCCTTTGTTGGGCTATGGAGTCTTTATTCACACACAAACTAACTAATCAAATTCAAACAAAAAAGGAAAGAAACTATGGTACAAGAGGGACCTTCCCTCAGTATTTCAAGAAAAATAGTGTTTTAGGAAGTGCCCATTTACTGGGCCTCCAAAATTTTCACTATCATCTAGATTGTGTAAAACAAATGTATTATTTTCCAGAACCTCAACCACCTTAAAAGGACCAAACCATAGGTTATCAAACTTACCATGCTTATACTTTTCTTCCCTTCTGGAATCTCATCTCAAGACCAGGTCTCCTTATTGAAATATCTCCTTCTTGTTTTTCTTGTCAAAAGATAATTTGATCTTTCTCGGGTATGCCTCAGTTAGATGATTCAGTTCTTCTCTCTTTTGGTGAACCTGTATAATCTGAAGGATTCTCCTCTGGATATCATTTGTCTCCTCCATTTCTTCTTGTAGTAATTTTAGAATTGGTAAACTGATTTTAGTAGGGAAGACATATTATATCCCATAGACTAGCTGAAATGGTGATATTCCCAAGGATATATTGGTGTTGATCCTATCATCCCACGCGTCATACTTAAGTTTAGAGTCCCAGGATTTCTTGTTTTCAATCAACATTTATTGATGATCATGATGAGAGTCTTTTTTGATGAATCGTCCAGCCCATTCCCCTGAGGGTAATAGGGCGTGGAATGTGTCGAGGAAATGTTATGGCTGCCACATAAGTTAATCATGGAGTTGGACTTGAATGCATGGGAATTGTCTGTTATAAGCTATCTAGGGCAGTCGAACCTGGCAAAGATATTGGTTTCCAAAAAATTCATAATCACCTTATCAGTGTCATTCCTGTTGGGAATAGCCTTGATCCATTTGGTAAATTAGTTAGTGGCAGTGAGGATCCACTTGTTCTTGCCACTGGAGGGTGGATTTATCTTACCTATGAAATCTAATCCCCATTTTTGAAAGGGGCCACTGGTAGTGATAGGTTTCAAAGGCAGTGAGAGTAATTTATGTTTGCCTGCAAACTTTTGACATTCATTGCATGCCCTTACTGTAGTAAATACATATGAGAAAAGGGTGGGCCAATAGTACCTTGCCCTTAGGATCTTGAGGGTTGTCTCTTTCCAATGCGGGTGTCCTCCACAAACTCCCCTATGCATATCTGTTGTGAATTTTTTAGCATCATTTTCATCAAGACACTTTAATAGGATTCCAACAGGATCCCTCCAATATAGGTTCTAATTTAAAATGTAGAATTTTATAGCTTTTAATTTGAGATACTTGGCCCTCATCTTCTTCAAATCTGGTGGACATTCTAGGTGTTGCAAAAAGTAAATAACATCTATGTACCAAGGTGGAGAGGACTAATTTCTAGATACCTGCATGATGTCTTATCCAGACTGTGTCATGGGTGCATCAGATTGGGTGAAGATATGATGTAATTCCAGTACCTTACAGTTTTATTATAATAATAACTTGGCAAGTCTCTGCCCCTTAATCAACTTGGTGGGCTTTATGTGCAGGTCATACTCTAGAAATTTGACAATTCATTTCCCTCTTTTCCCTTCACTATCTGGCTAGACCAAAATCTCTTTGACACTGCTGCTAGGAACATAGGTTGTTATTCTAGACTGTAACACATACACCCTGAAGGATTTCAATGCTTTGACCAATGAAGATGCTTGTTTTTCTAATGTTTCATACTTCAGCTCAGCATCTCGGAGGGATTTTCTGAAAAAGGGTATGGGTTGAACATGCCCTTCTTCATTCTTTTGTAGTAGCATAGTAGCAATGGTTTCCTCGGAAGCAAAAGAGAAGATAAATAATTCTTTGGCATAGTCAAGGCTGACCAATACAGGGACTTCAACCAAAAGCTTGTTTGATCCTTTGGAATGTTGATTTTTCCTCCTGTGACCACTTGATAACATCATCCTTGTTCAACATGTTGGTGATAGGATTTATGATTTTAGCAAGGTTTTTCACAAAGCACCTTAAAAAAATCATTATGCCTATAAAATACTGAATAGACTTCTTATTTATGGGGATTTCAATTTCCTGAATGGCCTCTAGTCTCTTAGGGTCTATTTTTATACCTCATGTTGATATGATGTGACCTAGGATTTTAACTTATAGCATAGAAAAGTGGGACTTCCTAGGATTCAAAGAAATCCCATACCTTCTTCATTTTCGGAAAATATGCTCAAGGTGTTGCAAATGCTCATCATTTGATTTGGAGAAAATGGTGATGTCATCCAAATATATAACCATGAATTTGTCTTTCTCCCCCATGAAGGCTACATCCACAGCTCTCTGAAAGGTGGCCCACGCATTCATCATCCCAAAGGGAATTTTCTCATACATAAATGTCCCCCATGGTGTGGTGAATGTTGTTTTTTCTTTGTCTTCTTCACATATTTCTACCTGGTTATAACCAGAGTACCGAACCAGCAAATAAATTATGTGGGAACCTACTACACTTTGCAAAATATGGTCCATCTTGGGCAAGGGGTAATTTTCTTTTAGGGAACACTTGTTGAGATTTCGGAAATACACACATAAGCGTATTTCCCCACTCTTTTTCCTCACAGGTACTAAGTTGGCCACCCAATCTAAGTAACTCAAGGGCACAATAATTCTGGCATCCAACATTCTTTTCAGCTCTTTTTCAATTATGGACATCAACATGGGATTAAATTTCTTGATCTTTTGTCTGAATGGCTTGGAACCAGCCATCAAAGGAATCTTGTGCTAGATGATGTCACTGTCAAATGTCTTCAAATCTTCATACAACCATGCAAAAATATCAGATAATTTTTTTATGAGGTTGACATACTTGGATTTTTGTTCTGGAGGTAGTGTCTTGGACAGTTTGACTATTTTGGGATTTTTTGCAGTCCCAATGTTGCAGTCCATCACTTCCTCTTCTTGTGTTTTTATGGAATCTTCTCTAGAGACATCGTGACTGTCAAATAACCTTTCCAGTGGCACTAGACCCCTGTGGATGTGGTTTGTTTTAACTTCCACAATGTTGTGGCTAGCCACTTTGTTTAGCAGATGAAATTTTTGTTGATAATATGATTCATCATCTTCAATCTCTTGATCTATTGAGATACTGGAGAATTTTTCAATGGTATGTAGAAATCTTTGCAGCTCCAAATCATTGCTAAAGACTTGAAAGTTCTTTATGTTGTCTGGTATGGTTTTCCTATGTCTGAATTCCACTTGATACTTGATATTTGGGCCAATGGGAGGTCTGAAGGTGCTGGTAGACAATGCCAAAGAATCTGCCTTCTAATTTTCCTCTCTGGGAATGAAGGAGATGTTTAAAGCCAGAAGGTCCCACACCTCATTCATATATTGTCTGAGTCTATGCTTCTTAGCTTGATAAAAAAAATTGTCTTGATTGATAATTAACTTAGAATCGCCAAAGACTTCCAAAGTTTCAACGACCATGTATTTAGCAACCCTCAATCCAAGTACCATATCTTCATACTCAGCTATATTGTTAGTAGTCTCAAATTCCATCTTATAAGTGAGCATTTGCGTAGGGGAAATGAGGACTATACCAGCCCCAAAACCTTATTTTGATGAAGAGACATTGAAATACATCTTCCATACTTTGTTTTGTTGATCTTCCAGTGACTGATTTTTTCATTTGTTGACTGTAATTTCTAGTTCCTCGTTATTTAAATGAAAAATAGATGACCCAATCTAATCCTCAACAACATAAATTGGATGGTTTCTTGGATTTTGATGGTGATTGGTGATATATGCCAACCTGGCCTCTTTGTATAGACTCATATGTTCTCCTCCAAAAACATGAATGGTGGCATATGTGAGGTCCATTTGTAACGATCCTCCAACCTTCTTGGCCCACATCCTGGACAAAAGAATACCAAACTTGGGGCGAATGTCATCCACCATGATGTCCATCACCACACTCTTCATGGGTAACTGTGCCAAAGAAACCACCAGATCTTTTATTAATCCCAAACATTTGAATTTTTTGTAGTCAAAGGAGTAAAGGTCTTGGTAGGGCTTGGTGATATCCAAACCTAGTTCCTCCATAACAACCTTAGGCATGACATTGTGTGAGGAACCTGAGTCCATGAAAGAGTTATGTAGGATTGTTTCATGGACATTTAAAGATGTGTAGAAAGGTGGAGAAGTGTTAGAGCCATCCTTAATGTGTGGGGTCACAGTAATCGCTCAGTTCTCATCCTACAGACTAATTACATCAGAAGTTACAACAGAACTAGGTGGTTGCAGAACCTTCATAATGGATTTTTTGAAAGGCTCGTTTTTCAAAAATTCTGACAGAGGTACAAGGATCTTGATATTTCTCAACTCATGCTCTAGGATGAAAGATGCTTGTGGCCTATAAACTTCCTTTACTTCAGGGACAACAGGTTTAAATGGATGAGGTTGGTGAGCTTTACTCAATGCACCCTTCCTTGGATTTGTCTTGGGAGGAACCTTTGTTTTTCTATTCTGATCAGAGGTGGTGGCTTTAGGAGAACCTATTCTAGGAATCAAGTCATATTTATTTTATGGATGGCCTTGAATAACTCCCTCTTCTACTATATCCATATCAAACTGATTTGACACATGTGCTACCTCATAATATTGATGTGTTAAGTGACTGGTGTAAACATATGTTTCATTGAAAAGTATAGTAGCATCATCCACATCATCACTATATACATCCATATACTTAATCTGATTGTTTTGGAAAGGAGGTACTACTCTTTATTCATCAACATTCTTCCTTTATATCTACATTATCTGAGGGGCATCCTTTTTCCTTCTAAATTGGTTTGGATTTTTGTTCCCAACCCCTTGAAAATATCTGTTTGGTTGTTTAGATTCCCATTTCAACTTAGCTATTTCAGATGTCAAATCCTTCAAATTTTTGGTCATTTCATCAAGTTTAGGATCATATGTGGCTGGGTTAGAGGAGGCAGGGGAATCCTCTCTATGTTTCTTCTTGTCTTTATCATGTCTATTCTTTAACTTGTCTTATGCCAAGATGTTGGATTCAACCTCAATGGTTGCTTCTTACATGGAAAACAAGGTGGTGGATCTTCTCTCCCTCAACAGAAGGGAGAAATCTGCATCAATTGCATTGGCATAAGTGATATTGGAAAAGGATTCAGTTATCTTGATCTCATCTGGGATTATACCATACATCTTATTGAATCTCTTGGTAAATTCTCAAATAGACTCACCATTATTTCTCTTAAGGACCCCAAACTCAGTGATGTAATACATATAATCTCTTCTATATCCCCATTTATTTATAAATGCTTCATCTAGTCCATCAATATCTGTAATGGAGGCTGGAGGGAGATCCTGAAACCATTTCCTAACTTCCCCATTAAGGCTTTGTACAAACAACCTCATCCACACATCTTCATAGTCAATGTTGAAGTTGTCTGCAAAGCTATAGAAGGATACCAAATGTTCCTCAACTATGACATACCCTTCCCCATTATACCTTGGTAAATATTTCATGTAATATGTGGTTGGGAGTGCATGTAAGCCTACAGGAAAAACTAGGGGTGCATATCTGGCAGCAATTATGGCATCCATCCTATTAACAACCATTGTTTGGGAAATAGGAATTTGAGGATTGATTGGAGATGCAGTGGTGGATGTTGGGCTAGATGATAAAGTGAAGGCAAGGTTTAAAGGAATATGAGGTTCCTTGGAATTGTGATTCCCAGGGCTAGCAAATTCAATATTCTTATGATAATAAATAAAAGTGGACTCTTTGGGTGCAACTTTACCCTCGAGGGATGAGGTGTATCTCTAAGCTAAGGTGGATTTTCTTAGTTTCCTTTTTTGCTCAAAGACTATTGTGTCCTTCTCAGGGTTGGGATGAGCCTTAGTGGCTTTGATGTGCTCAAATTTGGATCTCTTGAGTCCTTTTTGGGGAGCCATTATTTATTTTGTGAAGCTTACTCAGTGGAGTCGACAGGTGAAAGAGGGCAATCTGAAGGTGTTTGATCTTTTTTCACCATCAAAGGTCAGATCTGATCTTGTCATTCTCCCAGGGAAAGATATTTCATTGCTCAATTCACTTGCAATGGCACTAGAATATGTTGGTCCTAAAGTCGGCACCTGACTGCTAAAGGGAAAATCTAGGCCACCTCAAGTTTTGGAATGGTTGGTTTTTTTATTTTTTTAGTGAGCTAGAGGGTTGATTTTACCAAGGCAAGAGCATGGTTGGGTTGAAAAAATTATATACATGAGGTTTATCCTTGTACGATGGCACACAAATGACATACAAGTGAAATAATAGAGGTAAAAATGGGGGAAACAACAAACCACTCAATGAATAATCTGTTGCAAGAAGTTTAATACTTAAAATATCATTTCAAGATATTAAAAATGTATCAAAAACACAATTACTCCCACATGTTGCAATGGAAACAAATATTCACCAAAGAATTTGTTGTTTCATAGGTTTCATATTAGTAAAGACAAGTTATACAATAGATGAAGGAAATGAAATGTACTTCGAACAAATAAAAAATTGCATTCAAGATAAGACAAAAACACATGCAGATTTGGAAAAAAACATTGTCATCAAGAGTATATTCACCAGGTACAGAGATTTAATCCATGCATAGAACAGGTTCAACTAGTTGATTTATTGATCTTCTTTTTTCCAAAAACTGAACCCTCAAAACATACAAAAACTGCATACTTATCAAAGTTGCAGAGGCTTTCATCCATTTGGGACTAAGGCTTAACTCTACACTACCAGTTGTAAAACAACTTGTTAACTTAGCTAAAAACATTGTTGGATTATATTAAGGTATACTTCAAGCTTGAATTAATAAAAAATGAGTGGTTCTTATCACACATAAAAGACCACTTATTAACTTAATCTAAATAGTCTTGAACTTTAAACAACTAAAACCTGCTACTAGCAATAAATTAGACTAATGCATGTGCTGGAATAAACTGAACTCTGACAAAAAATAAATAGGAGTGATATGTTAGAAAAACAGGACCGCGGAGCAATAAAATAAAAAAAATGAAGAAACAAAACACATAAGACACACAATACAAGAGAGAAACAGATTTACGTGGTTCACCCAGTGTGGGCTACGTCCACCAGAGAAATTGCCAGGTCCTTCCTTTATTATTATCCAGCAAATGAAGGGATACAAACTACAGCAAAACCCGTTGTAACTTCCTCTTCTTTCTCTCACAGTCTCCTCTCTCAGAATACAATATTCACCATCCACCATAGCCGCGATACATTTCCCTCATAAAAGAGGGTTTCCATCTAGGGAAAAAAACCCTAACATAATCTCTACCGTTAGATCTGCGACCTTATAATGAACGGTCCAAATTTACAATGAAATTACAATATACTTTTACAAAACAATTTTTGCTTCGGGGGCTTCACCCTCGAACCCCCGCTGGGGGCCCGCTTGCCCCCAGACCCCCCAGCCGGGGGGAATAGCCCCCCCAGACACCGCAGAGGGGGTACCCCCCCTCTGCACTCCCCCGCATGGAAGAGTGTACATACTTATGGGGTGTAAAAACTTCATGGGGTATAAACATGCCTGAAAGCAAGGACCTCTGAATCAGGAAGATAATCAGTCTCCACAACCAACAATCTCCCACTTGGAGACTGATCTCAACAACTCCACTGTTGTTGTATATGCTAGACTCTGAACCTTCCTGGACCTGGAAAATTTCTCATTTTCATCTTCATTCTTAAAGACCAATTGAAACTGAGCAGGAACTCAGTGTCTCCCTGGTTACTCCCTTTGTTAACATGTCTGCAGGATTCTGGCTAGTGTGTATCTTTTCCAGCTTCAATTGTCCATCTTCCAAGGCAGATCGTATGAAGTGGTATGTCAATTGTATATACTTAGTCTTCGAATGGAAGGCTGAGTTCTTTGCAAGGTGAATGGCACTCTGACTGTCATAGTACAACCAGCTATTCTCCTGCTTCTTTCCCAATTCCTCCATAAACCTTTGTAACCAAATCATCTCTTTACTAGCCTCTGTAGCAGCAACATACTCTGCCTCTATTGTTGAAAGTGCAACAACCTTTTGCAGTTTTGAAATCCAACTTACTG